>APFE031572660.1:61654-114826 GCA_000404065.3 Pinus taeda
TGAAGTAAATAAAAAGTTTGTTGTATCTAGAGATGTAATTTTTCTTGAATCATCCAAATCTGACAATGTTGTTGAGAGGCAACTTGATCGCTTGGATAGATTCGCAAAAACGAAATCATTTCAAGAATTTGAAATTATATTCCACATCTTGAAGGGGGGTTTCCTATTCTAGATCAACATTTGGAATCTTCTTCTGAAGAACACTCTCCCCCGAATGAAAGTCCAACAATGGATGATGCCTTAAGTGATGTAATTGATAGAATTGGGAGACTCAATCTTGATTCAGTCCCAACTCAACCAACAGAGTAGCCTGGACCATCTCAGAAAGGTCCCCCAAAGTGGCTAACAAAGACACTTGAAAGTGTTCATCCTGATGAAATTGGAAAAATAGGGACCAGAAATTCAAACCGACAAAATGGAGGTGATGTAGATGACTCTAATTCACCTGTTGATATGGATGTTTCTTATGCTTGTGAATTGAACTTGTCTACAGATTTTGAACCAAATTCCTTTAAAGAAGCTGCTTCTCATGATGAATGGAAAGAAGCGATGCAAAAGGAGTATGATGCCCTCATAAATAACGACACTTAGAAGCTAGTTGATCCTCCATTTGGAACCAAACCAATTTGCTGCAAGTGGGTCTACAAGAACAAGTACAAAGCTGATGGCTCTCTTGGCAAGCACAAATCTAGGCTTGTGGCAAAAGGTTTTGCACAGAAGGAAGGGGTCGATTATTGAGGAAACTTTTTCCCCCACAGCAAAATGGGCCACCATTCGGACACTCTTTGCAGTAGTAGCTCAGAACGGTTGGAAAGTCCATCAAATGGATGTAAAAACTGCCTTCTTGAATGGAGATCTAAAAGATAATGTTTTTATGTCCCAGCCTGAAGGATTTGCTGTGGAAGGACATGAACATAAAGTATGCAAACTTGTGAAGTCGTTGTATGGCCTCAAACAAGCACCACGAGCCTGGTATGAAAAACTAACTGACCATCTTCTGAAACTCAACTACAATCATTTTGATCTTGATGATGCAACTTTATTTGTCAAGAAAGTTGGCAAAATAGTTGTATATCTTGTGGTATATGTAGATGATCTTTTAATGACAGGGAACAATGAAAGCTACATTGCATCCATAAAGAAAGAATTAGGAAAAAATTGTGAAATGACTGATTTGGGCTATGTTCATTACTATCTTGGCATTGAAGTAACCCAACATCCAAAGTCCATATTTCTTTCTCAAAGGAAATACATTGGAGATTTGTTAAACAGATTTGGCATGACAGAGTGCAATCCCCTTTCTACTCCAATGGAACAAAACTTGAAGCTCACATCTATTGAAGGAAAGGAATTTGAGGATGCAACAAAGTATAGACAGCTTGTAGGAAGTCTCATCTACCTCACTACTACCAGACCAGACATTTCATTTGCTGTTGGAATCCTCTCCAGGTTTATGCAAAAGCCTTGTGAGGGACATTGGTCTGCTGCAAAAAGAGTTCTAAGGTACTTGAAGGGAACTCAAGACTATGGAATCAAGTACACACAGGTGGATGACTTCAGTTTGATCGGATACTCTGATTCAGACTTCGGTGGAGACAAAGAAACTGGGGTATCTACTTTAGGATATGCTATGAGTCTTGGATCAGGAGTTGCCTCCTGGAGATCACGCAAACAATCAGTTCCAACAGATTCCACAACAAAAGCAGAATACGTGGCAGCAGCTGAAGCAACAAAAGAAATTGTGTGGCTCAGGAAAATTCTTGAAGATTTGCAGGTAAAACAAGTACAATCAAATCCACTCATGATTGACAATACCTCTGCAATAGAGTTGTCCAAGAACCCAAAGTTCCATGATCGAACAAAGCACATCAATACTAAATATCATCTGATCCGACATCATGTTGAGGCCAAAACAATCCATCTCCATCATTGCTCCACAAATGAACAAATTGCAGACATCTTCACCAAAGCGCTTGGAAGAGAAAAACTTGAAAGATTCAAAATGATGCTTGGACTCACCAACATCCCTTCAGATTAAGGGGGAGAATGTTGAAACCTAATCCTCGTGATTGGATGAATTTATGTAAATAGTTAAATTAGGAATGTGAACAGTCATGAGAAGATGAACTGATCAGTCACACCCTTTTGTATATAACAATAGGCTACCTAATGAAATGAATTGAATCAGTTTTATTGCCTATTGGAGAGTTACTGCCTGGCCTGACAATACCACTTACCACCTTGATACCACACGAAATACTGCTTTCACCTAGGTAGACAACTTTTCTATTCTCACTAATGCATGCGCTTGTTGTCACGTGATGATTGTTAGATATATTGGCTCTGTCGATCAGGCGATTCATATCTTTTCGTGGGTCTCTAAGGAATTTGTCAGGTTTTCCTCGTTCCACCAAGATTTAGCACTTCCGCGAAGTTTAGTTCTTATCTATCATATTCAGGATATTGATAACTAACTCTCTGATTTCAAATATGTCCGGGTTATTTCAATGCACATTGAATGAAGATTTAGATGTGATAACATAAGATTATACAAAACTCTAATTCTAGAGGTTCAAACTGGAAATCAACAAAATTAAGAAATATTTCAAAGGAAATTAAAACCTCTGGCATGGACCATTCATTCACAGAATACACAAAGACACAAAGAGATTCCAAATTTTACAATCCAATCCTCCACAGCCAAATCCCATTTTACTAACTCAAAACTGACATAAGTACCTCTACATACAACAATGAGATCCTAAATCAATGGATCGAACATATCTAATCCTCTATAATATCTAATATACATGATAATCTCCTCACGAATCTCAACTAAGCTTACATGAGTTAATTACAATTCAAATCCCTGAATTCTAGCTCAAATCCTACCTAGAAAGCTTTGTAAAGTGACAACTAAAGGATCCCACTCCTTTGCTTGTAAACTTTCTTTGTAGTTTTGGAATAAAATTCGAAGTCTTTTAACTTCAAGCCTCGTGCTCCTACATGAGCTACTTTTCTACGAACGTTGCATGACAGTAATGACTGAATTTTCCTATCACGTTCCCAATAGATGAAAGAAACGTGTGATCCCTGAATTCCAAGGGAAGGTTCGATAATATTATCCAAAGTTTGGTTTTACAAATTCATGTTGTTATGATATTTAAAGTGTAAGATGAGATTTGCATGCAAAGGCCAACACTCCTTAGAAACCATGGCCCAACTTCACATGTAGCCTTCTGTCTCCAATCTTTTCGAAATCCATAATGAAGAAACCTCGTGCACTAGGGTAAATATCCAGTTCTTTCGTTGCAAGCGGCTTCCATGTCTTAGATATGGATTTATATAGATCAACCAACCATGGACATAACCCATTAAACCTGAAAATCAAACCATTCCTTGAAAAATACTTTTAATAGTCTAAAGCTTCCTCATCCACAAAAATGTAAATGGAAAAAATATCTTGCACCACTCAAAGACGAGAACCAAAATTCAACATAGAGTTGTACGAAACTGAAGAAGAGCTAGCTTGATCTCCAACCATACGTGCAAAAGAAAAAGATTTATTTTTCAAATCGCCAAGAGTGACCATTCAATGATCTGCAGAAAATCCATGCAAATAAAGAGAAGATTGAGCGACTATGGTCTTGGGTGAAATCTGAGCCACCGAGGGTTCCCAAAGTTCTTTCTATTTCGAAATATCCATGGTAAATATGGGGCAAGAACCTAATGATCTTAGTCATGCTACTACTCCAAATAGCTTCCCATGTCGAAATAATGAAATTTGTAAGTTTTCTAATGAGGTCATCAAGATGTCCTTGAATATGAATATGAAGAGTAAGCTTGAGCTTGATTGGAAGGGGGGATGTGAGGAAACAATAAACTCTATCAAGAAACTCTTGGCTTGCATTCACCAACTTTGGGAGCGAGATGAGAGTCCTGTGTTGTAGAAGGGGAAACTGTAAAATGAGTTGTCAAATGAGAGAGGATAACAAAAGGAAATAGAGGCCATGATGAAGACAAAGTAGGAATTTCTAAGCATGACCATTCCTGAACTAAGGAAAACATCCTCCTCTCCCGATGAAAACTTTTGAGAAAAAAAAAGTCAAAACCTTTGTTCAAATTTCTCGAGTGTTATCGATGAATTTTGGAATCCTTCAAGAGGCTTTCTCCAACTCAATAAGGACAACATCAGAATTTAGTTCATAGTCTATGGAAGTATCTAGTGGCATTAATACAAAGTCTCACGGTGATAATAATAATTTCTCCTAGAGGGAATTCTCTTACAAGGTTCTAGAGCTACAATATGGTTTCCTTACACGATGCAGAGGTCATGTATTATATGTAAATGTGTTGATTCAATACATGTGAGGTCAACTATGATATGTGTCTAAGCTTCCCTTGTGTGAGGTGGTGCCTTAGGTGTCATCGACATTCATGAATTAATCTTTGAAATGGATGGAGGAGATTGCATAGGGTAAGGGTTTGGGTAACTACCCAATCCAAACCCTTTGTCGACATATTGTTGTAATTTTTGTTCTTACGAGGAGAGGTAGGTGCTTTGCACCTCTCCTCGAAACCCTAACATAGTTTTCGTTTGTCCTTAGGGATGACCTATAAATTTCTCCTTTGTATTATCATTCTAAGTGTGGGTTCTCGGGTTTGTTGTGTGAGAGGTTTACATATTCATGGTGACTTATGGGTAGAAGAGAGATTTTAAGAAATTGTCACTCGTTTCCTATTTCTTTCACTTGTATATGCCTTGAATCCATTAAAACTTCCTCTGTGGATCTCTTAGTTCTTAACTTCTTAACATGGCAAGTTTACATTTCCTAAAGGTGATGAGGGTTTCCTCCCTTTGCGATAATAACTTCCTTAAGTTTTTGCCTCTTGCCACTCCAAAAAAGATCCTTGGCTCCAATTTCACTAGCTAATATTTCGCGTTCAAATATCACAATATAATATTATTTTATGGTGTTTGACATGCTTGTGTTTCCACATGATCTCCTTCTCTTAATTGTATGGCCGATTTGAATTAACCCCTCTATTACTTTACATATCCGCTTGCAGAAAAGGTTGCATCTCCTTTACCCCTTGTACAAGTATTTGTAATCGTCCCTTGAACCACTTAATTCTCAATTTATATTTCTGTGAATTTAGTGTGATTCTAACACTAACAATTCTATTTCTAGGTAAGTGTAAGGAGTGTCGAGCTCAAAATACAAGAAAGTATTTCCCCTTCCAAGGATCTATCCTCACTCGAGGTACTTTGAAAGGGTTGGACATTCTAAATAACACTACTTCTCTTTTTGACACGTCATGTCTAAGCAACTTCCTCCACTTAATTGCATATTGCAAATTGTAAAATGCGTTTATAGATAAGCATAGCCCCAGAAAGGGGTTTGCACTCATGTATGCACTTGTTCCCAGAAAAATGCGAGGGACGCGATTTTAGTTTATCCACACATTCGTATGTAGGTTTTTTATTTTTGATTTCTCGCAAACGTCGACTTAAGGGTCTATAATGTGGTGAAAATGCATAACATGGGTGCATGAAGGATTTTAAAGGGTGAGGCATGTTGTAGTGTTTATTTTAATTATACATTCTTCAATGTATTGTTTTAGTCTTCTCCTATGGGATACAATTGCTTTAATCTTAAAGATATATAGGGTTTTCGAGCTCTCATGTAACTTATGTGGAAAGAACCTTTTGTTGATTTATAACTATCAATATTTTGTTTACAATTACTACACTAACCTTGAAACACTTCTTGCATGTCTACAATAATGGAATATTACGGTTGTATGTTAATCTTCGTAGAGGAATCTTGTTTCTAGTTATGCACAAATATTTTATTATTATTATTATTATTATACTCTATCAACCTTTTTTATTGCTCTCCAAGTACTCTTCTTGTACATACTTAGTTATCGTATTTGTTACAAACATGGAATGTAGTTCTTCTTTCTTAGTAAGAAACACTGTGTGTTGATAACCATGATGACTAGACACACCGACCCACCCCCCCACACACACAATAGAGTATCCTCGAGGTCTTTGTAAGGTTCATAGATTATATCTTTTGTGTTTATTGGGATTATTAGTTTGAGCACACACATTGTAATTTTTGACATGGATTTACATAAGATTTGTTTTGTTCAAATTTGTGACTGCGAGAAATGATAGGAGGAGTATGGAGATCTAAGATAACCACTCAATATAGATGTGGAAAATATTGACAAAGAGACTTGTTGTGCGTATGATTCGAGAGAAGGAAGACAATGTTCCTGCCACATGCATCATAATCTATTGTTGATATTTTGTAGCCTTGCGTAGGAGTATCACTAATATAAACATCATTCCCAAGTATGCTTGGCGAGGTGTGCTATAGATGAAATCAAAGATAGCGAGGGAGTTAGTCCCCTCTCATTATTCCTTGAATGAATATTGTTTGAGGAATGTTGTGACACAAGTCTTTGTAGGTAAGGGAAAAAAATGAAAGATTCATGGATATGTCCTATATCTAGACCTTTGAAATATGAAAGGTTTGTTCAAAATTCTCAAATGCATTCAGTGAATTCTATAATCCTTTAAATATACTTTGTCCTAACTCTAAAAAGACAACAATAGGTAATTATTTCATAATATGTGGAAAAACCTAATGGAGTTTTATTGTGACATTCATAAAGTTGCGTGATTGAGGTTGGGATATGATTTCTCAAGAGATGGCTCAACCCTTGCAGGGAAGAGGGAGACACAATTTGTTGCCAATAGAAAGAATATTCTTGGTTTTAGAAAATTTTGTGATTTGCCCCCGAGTACCATAGTTTATAAATATTGTCTAGGAGAGGCATATAGGTGAGGAATCATGGTATGCATGTGATTTCATTTATTCCGTCCCAAACAAACACTCAAGAATAGAAAATAGAGGTTACACATTTGCACAAAATCCTTTAATAAGACTCATTGAGTCATGGTGATTGTTAGTGCTATCATGGCATCCCCATGAAAGAGAATGTGTACCAATGATAAAATCACTATTGGCGTGGATGATATTAGAGTTATTGAAAACAAATATTATGTTTGAAGGAAGACAAAAAATGATGTTTCACAATAGCCAAGCAGTGTGTGCCCAATGTAGGAATTAACAACATGTTTCTTTTTTCCAATGTGGTTAGGAAGTACCATGCCCTTGAGCGAAAGACCACCATGGCATACTTCATTCCATGGAAAAGTATGTGGAAGATGGAAGAAGTGTGAGGAATAATATTGAAGTGCAATTGATGGATGGTTGTTAGGAAAAGAAAGACATTTATAGCTAGAAAGAGTTGTAGTTATTGGATGTATGCATTTTTCTAATATTATATTTTCTATGTTTGTACAAAAGTAATCTAGATGTTGTAAATGCTGTGAGATTATTGTATGTGCTACTGCATTTGCATGTGAGATAAATCATGTGGTGCCTTGAGAGATAAGGTGATGAAACCTAGGTAGGAAAGGCACAATGTTATGTATGAAGGTGTCTATGAAAATATGTTTAGGTTATTGGATCAATTGTAGTTTATTATCATTTTCAATGATATTATTAGAGAAGCCCAATGTGCTCCTTGTAATCCCTTTTGGAATTTGTCAAAAAAACATATTGAGTAAAGTGAACTAATGTGCAAGTGTAAATTTTGTTGGAATTGACTAAACTTGATGATGCAAACAAATATTCCTAGTATATGCAAGTCTCTAGAAAAAAAAATGTTGTGCACCAATATAATATTAAGCTATTCTATTAAACTAACCATTTGATATTATATTTTTTAAGGTAGTAATATCCATAAGGAAGTGAACCAACAATTTCTAACTTTATAATATTCATGAATAAATAATAATAATAATAATTAAAGAAGAAATTAGAACATTAATATCCATGGCTTATGCTTTTAACTATCTAGACTAAACCTAAACCCACTACAAATATCATTTTTCTTTCATTGATTAATATAAAATTAGAACATTAATATCCATCACTTATCCCTTTAAAATATTTAGGCAAAATCTCTAGATAAATAACATTATTCATTCAATAATAATAATATAAATGTTTGGAAATCTTTGAAGAGACACAGATTTGGGATGGGGATGGACAAACAAAAAATAGACAAAGGTGGGCATGGTTTGTAAATAGGCAAGCGGTGGTGTTCTTTCACTGAGAAAAAACTCTGTTCAAGCATGCAAAGAACAAAATGGATTTTTGAGAGAAGCCCCTAGAATTAATTAATTAATACAAATATATGTGGGTGTGTTGATGGAGGGAGATGTTTATGAATTCCTATTTCAAACTCAATAGCCACATTTCAATTTTTATAAGAGTGATGAACCACCTCACCTCATTACAAATGGTGCGCTGCCAGCTTTACAGATTCCAAAATCTTCATGCATATGAAATGAAATCTGTAACATATAATCCCATCCGATATCCATATCCATATCATTAGTGTACACAGGCCGTATTTGGGAGGGAGGTTGTGCAGGTGAGGTGAGGGGAGGATGGCAATCGTGTTCTTTCTTTATGACACACAAGAACAAGAAATAAATGTATAGAGGAGGCCAGGACTTGAGAGGTGTGGCTTTTGAGCGTCACTGGTCATTGTGTTTTTCCTTGGCTGATTATGCCCCTACCTGTGGTAGGGTTCTATCTGTATTCCCATACATTGGATGCTAAGAGTGGAGCGAGCTTGACAATTCGGGGACCCATGGAAGGAATTTGTGAGTGGACGGAGTAGAAGTTTTGACATGGTCAGGAATTGTAGGTTGGCAGAAGAAGAAAGCATAGCTGAAGAGAAGTTGGGATTTATTAGATGTTTTCACTTGTTTTCTATGTTTGGTTTTTTTTCAACATGGCCATGCTTAATTGAATAATTGTTGTTTCATGCTTGGTCTGTGTCTCCATTTCTTTTTGGGTTTTTTTGTTTTGCTTTTAGTTTTAGGGTTGATTTTTTGTTTTGGTTTTGGTTTTCTTTTTTTCAGCCTGGGATTAAAGGGAGAGTAGGCTGGCTCTAGTTGGTTGGGTTGCTAAAGAGAAGAGAAGAGAAGAGAAGAGAACATGAGATGAGATCTACGTATGCACCCTTTTATTTTTTATTTGTATTTTATGATGGTTTTGTAATAGCCTATATAAATTAATTGTGTGTGTGGTTGGAATATTTTATTATACACATTTATTTTCCTAATACTTCCTGTTTTGGGTTTGTGTGTGGAGTAGAGAAGCAGAATTACAGTGTAGAATGCATACTGTGGGTGTGGGTTTTTGCTAGCATCTGGCTTCCCTAATCAACAATTTATTCATAAATGAAATTGACTAGGGTTTAAATGCATATGTGCCATTATTATGGCTTTCCCTTGTTTTCCAACTCCAACTCTGGCTTCTCTAATTAACAATTTATTCATAAATAAAACTAACTAGGGTTTAAATTCACATGGGCTACTATTATCGCTTTCCCTTTCCCTCGTATTCCAACTCTAACTCCAATTCCATTTAAAAATTGACCCCAAAAAATCCATCTCTGATGCCCTTGGATTTGTAAGAGCTGGGAATAATGGGCATGCCTTCTTTTCCTTCAATCTTCTTAAATAGTTATGGATTATAATGTTCGTTGTTAACAGAATAGAGTTATATTTTTTAGTATCGTTGTTTTGTTTTTTCTTTTAATAAAATTTAAATCCATGAAATTTAAAAAAAAAAATTATTGGCGGGTTTATACGGTTTCGTTCCTTCTCCAGCTTCTATTTCAAAGATATGGTCTCAGACAACCCCACATAGAAACAAACACTTGCCAGAGGGTCAACACCCTTGCTTACTCCAGCAGGGAATATGCCCATAGTGAGGTGAACTAGTTATCAGTCAATTTTGTTATAATAGACGATTGAAATAAGGGCCATTGATCTTTTATTTATTATGTCATGCGTAATTAGACTTATCTAGTCACAACTATAGTTTTCAGAACTCATACCTCAGTGGGCCCTTAAAAAAAAATGGTGGTGGATAAAAGTTATAGGGTATCCACCTAAAAGGGTAGTTATTTAATTTGGCATGGCATCTTTATGTTGAATTGTGGCCCTATTCCACTTTCTTGGATTCCTGCCTCTGCGACTCGGTAAGTTAATACGATCTGCAATAACCTTTGCCTCTACCGAGTGTTGGTTTTGCGATAGGGACAAGTAGGCAAAGCAACTCTAATCATAGGTTTGTTGTAATGAGTAGTTTAGGGTAGGCTAGGGTAGGGTAGACTCTTTTATTTTTTCAAAGATGAAGCAAATTACGACCTCTTGTTTCGTGCATGTTCTTCATTCTTTGTGATTCTTTGATCAGTTTACTAAGAAAATTTGTGTGGCCTTGGTCCATATAAGTGTGTTTTATATTTTCAAGTTGAGAGATTACTGCACAACTAATTGAAATCATTGATGGTGTCATGCATGTTCCTAATTCTTTGTGATCCCTTGAACAGTCTACTAGGATATTTTTGTGGCATTAGCCCATATAAGTGTGTTTTATATTTCAAGTTGATAGATTACAACACAACTAATTGAAATGACAGACTGTGTCATGCATGTTCCACATTCTTAGTGATCCCTTGATAAGACTACTAGGAACATTTTTGTGGCCTTAGCCCATATAAGTGTGTTTTTATATTTCAAGTTGATAGACTACAACACAACTAATTGAAATGATAGAGGGTGTCATGCATGTTCCACTTTCTTTGTGATCCCTTGATAAGTCTACTAGGAACATTTTTGTGGCCTTAGCCCATATAAGTGTGTTTTATATTTCAAGTTGAGAGATTACAGCACAACTAATTGAAATGACAGTGGCATCTAAGGATGTCCATGTCAACTGAATTGAAATGATAACAACATTGACAACATTCTCTAACACACATTAAATGAGCTTTAGGAAAAGTAAATCAAAATTTATTGGAAAGCCAAGAGAGTAGATGCCAATTGCAAAACATATGGCAATGAATATTTTTACTATGTTTTTATCTTTGAAGTATTAGGTGTAGATATGTGTCATAAAAAGAGGCCTCTTATTATTACCTAGCTTGGGTTTAGGTTGCTGATATTGTGAGAAAGAGATGATACTTAGTTTTTAAGACTTAACTTGCTTTTAGTGCTCTAGATAATCTCATGTGTGTATTGTGAGAAAGAGATGATACTTAGTTTTTAAGACTTAACTTGCTTTTAGTGCTCTAGATAATCTCATGTGTGTGTGTGTGTGTGTGTGTGTGTGTATATATTACAATTTACTATTTTGGATTTCATGCGAAATGCTCGGCGAAATTTATAAAGGATAAATTTCTATTGCTAGTCACATTTATTTATTTTGAATTGGATTTGAAAGAATATTTAAATTTATTTATTTTGAATTAGATCTTTAAAGAATATTTAATTAATTGTATTTTGTTTTTATTATATATTTTTGAAAATTTTCTATCAAACATTTAACTTTCTTATGATATGAAACAGATTGATGGAGGAGCAAAGATGGAAAGTGCTTTAACAAAAGAGTGACATCTTTGGGGGGAGTTGGAAGGTAAGAATGTAATTAGCGATGAATCAATAATATAACAGTTGGATTTGAAAGTATATTCAAATAATTGTTTTTTTTTTTTGTAGGCTGGGGCAGGACTCTCCGATTTACATGTCCATTAAGTACCCCTCAACGGGGGAAGGGTAGCCCAAGATTTGAACCCAAGACTTCCGGTTCGGTGAGACTTCATTCCCACGGCCATTGCCGCTTGAGCTACCCCATGTGGACAATTGTTTTTATTTTTATTAATTGAAAGTAAAAGTCCTATTAAATATTTAATTTTCTTTTGATATGAAATAGATATATGGAAATTTATTTTTACAAGAGTAATATTGTGTGCTAAGGAAGGTACATGGAGAGAAGGTTGATAGAAGGTCCAAAGCATATAGGAGTAGCAAGTAGATGAATAGCCTTTGACCCAAAAGTGTAATTGGTGAAGACAATTGTATTATTGTTGATGTAAAGAGCCAAAGAGAAAAAAACTATAAAACTATAAAAGATATAAATAAAATATTTTCTTTTTGAGAAGGGGTTGCCCCTTCTAACAACCTTCATGGATAGCCATGGCTAGAGCTATCATGGAGGAGTGTACCTTTTTATTATGTTTATGATGCATTCTAGTTTAGTTTTTACATTTTTTATTATTTTTTGTATGAATTTTGGTTTATAAAATTTTAATTTTAGTTTTATTTTGCCATCATTTTATAATAACAGTTATTTTTAATTATTTATTTTGATCGTAAAAGATTAATAATAACTTTTTTACTACCAACTGTTCTTTTTTTCCATAACAATTATATAATAAAATTAGTGACAAAATATTACCTTCAAAATTTATTGTACACTAGTCTTTATGAAAAAACTTTTGATATAATTAATTTTCAACTTGAATTTTATTTTTTTGTGCATTTTCAAACTTGATGTGTAGCAAAACCACTTGGCTATTTCAAACTTCACATTTCAGAATTTAAATCTTAACACACTGGCTCATACATATAAATAATGGCAATTTTAAAATTATATTTAGAAATTTCAATGTTTAATGACTCTACAATTGCATTTTTAATAGCAATTAATTTTGGAAATTCCAAAATTTATACAAACATACTTTTACATGCCCACCATATTTATGGAAATCACATTTAAAAATTTCATTGTTTGATGACTTCCACACTTATACTATTTAATTTTTAATTCCACTACTTAAAATTTGATGCTTATACACACATTTATATACTCAAGTGACATTTATAAAATTACTTTTGATAACTTTTTGCATGTTAAAATCATGTATATATATAGATATATAATAGAGGAGAAAATTATAAACAAAAGCTTAAACTTATATATTTGTGTTGTGTTGTGTAGTGTTGTGTTTTGTGTTGTATGTTGTTCGTTAAATGTGATGTTGTGTTTGTGTATAAGATGATACACATAACATTGTCTATTGAAGTTGATTTAACTATTTAAAATTTGATGTTTGAGAGACAAACGCTCTTATTACATTCATATGATATTTAGTTTCTAATCTAATTTTATCAAAATAATATAAATACTTTTGATAATTTACTTAACTAAGCTGAAAAACATTGTATCTTAAACTATAATTTTATAAAAAAACATGTGATTTTTGTATGAAATGTTCAAATATAATGATTATATTGTTTTATCAAATCTATCTATTAATATATTGTAATGATGAGTTTGGATAAGTGATGCAGGAGCATCCAGCTAAGGGCACCATGACCGGGTGTTGGTCTCCGCCAAGGTGGAAAAGATTTATCAGTGTTCGTTTTTTTTATGTCTAATTAGTCAAAGCAGGATGTAGGGACTTGTTTTTTTTTTCAATTTCATGATTAGTTAGGTAACAATACAGTTAGTTAGGGTCACTGTCACAATTGTCTGTCTTTTAGTGTGTAATTATCTTATATCTGTTTCTTCCATTTTAGAAGAAACAAAAAACAATCATGTCAAATGTAAAATCTTTGAGTGCAAGAAGAACCAAATGAATTAATAGTTATGTAACTCATAGAACAAACAACTGAAAAGTAACTATGCGCAGTTCAAGTAACTGTGGACAAACAAGTACAAATATGAAATGTAAATCATTCTGAGGGGTTCAGCGTAGAAGAACAGTAACAGAATACAATTTTTCCTTCATTCGAGTCCATCTCTAACAGTTCTTGTAACATTTATCTACTGTTGGCATTATGATGCATGTGTTGTACTTGATGGCAACCCACTCATAGAAGAACATCTCACTTAGTTATAACTAGATGAATCTTCAGAAGAGATATCAGATGTGACTGAATGCATGGGATGCATGACAACTCAAAGGAATCAGATGTTAAGTTCCAAGTGTGACAAGTTAGCTTTGCCATCAAGTCCAAAGGGGGAGATTGTTGGCATTATGAGACAAGTGTTGTCCTTGATGGCAAATCACACAGATGACAAATCATAGTGCAGGAGGTCAGCAGCAAAGAATTGATGATCAGTCTACAAGAATGAAGAGAAATTATATATACACAGGTTCATCGTGACAGAGCTGCGTATACACGCGGGTTAGTCGTTACAAAGGCGCATATGTGTATACACGCACTTTCATGCAAGGAAAAACGCGTATATGTTGGAGAACTTACTTTTGGTCCATGGTAGTCAGTCCTTGGTATTTGAACCTATGATTTTGGACCATAGTATCTCATCAGATGTATTGATCCCTAGTATTGGGTCCATGGTATTGATTTGTTATGGTTTTGGACCATGGTATTGTGAAAGGCCTAAGACTATAAAAGGAGAAGAAGATCATTAGGCAAGTGTAAGAAAAATACTTGAATATCTGATATAGTATGAGATCCAGTATGCAGGATATGGGTTATGATGCATTGCTTTATCTCAGCTAAGGAGGGATCTCACCAGTTGATGGAGAACAATATCTAAGGATAGATTGGGATCAAATGGTTTGAAATGAACTATCTCTATATGGTTCATCATGCTTGTTCTAGATCTATATACTAACGCATGTAATGTTCTGAACTGGGTATAACTTATGTTTGAAATTGCTGCAAGTCATGATTAATTATTTATAGATCTGTACGCGGGTTGGATTTGGTGAAAGCGCGTACATATGCGGTTTTGGTTTGTCCAAGTAGCGTATACCATTTGAGCTATGATTTTTGATGATACAGTTGGTTTTGAATATAGTTGCTGAGTTTAGTGTTCTGCTCTGTGTTCTGGTGACTGCTTTTTGGTGACAGGGTTCAGTGATTCAGTTCAGAGATTGATAATGCTAGTGTTGATTGATTGTGTGCTTCAATGATATTGATGGGTATAGTATGAAAATTGGATGAAATGTGGCCTTCAGATTTAGAGTTGTGCTTCAGCGTATCCAGTCTGAAAATTGATGAAACGTGGTACATGGAGGAAGAAAGAGAAGGTTGTAGCCTTCAGTAGGTCGACACCTACGTACTAGTATCTTGGCTAGTACAAGAGCTAAAGGGGGTAGTAGCTCCCTTCCAGGAGAGTCTAGACAACGAGAGAAGGTTGTAGCCTTCTACAGGTAGAAGCCTATGTACTGGTATAAGTCTGCACCAGTACAAAACTATTGTAAAAAGAATTTCTTATTAAAGAAGATTGAGACGACTTGCAGCATGTGGTTTTCAACCACATTGGGTTTCCACCTTATATCATGGTGTTCATGTCTGCTTCTTGTGTGTGATGATCTGTTATGTTTTATTGCTTCTGTCTACTATTCATATGGTCAGTGAAGTACTAAGGCATTATCTAAAGATTAACATATACTATATTATCTGAATCATAAGTATTCTGGATATACGCTAGTTGCATTAGACACAGTCGTGTATACACGTGGTTTCACCTAACTGAAGTAGCGTATATGTATCTAAGCATGGAAATGAAATTTTTTTACTGATTTGATAATACTGACTCACCCCCCCTCTCAGTATTATTTCCAACAATTGGTATCATAGCAGGTCCTTTGGTAGAAGCTTGATCGCTTGAAGGAAATCCTTGGAACAATGGGAAAGAAGCTTAAGAAGAAAGCACCAAAGAAGAAGAAGACATCTCAGAAGAACTATGACAGTGGGAGAATCGATTGGGGATTAGGTGTAAGAAGCTCTTTAGATTCAGATTCAGAATCATTTCAGAATGAATATGAACTATCAGGTATGAATTTGTTATCCTCTGATGTTCCAGCTATCTTTCCATTTGGAAAAGATGAAAGTGATAGCGAAACAACTGAATTTTCTCTTATGGGTGAACAAGAAAGATATGAAAAAGAGGCAGAATTTAAAAGGCTGACAGACAAAATTAGAGATCAACAAGATCTATTGAACAAAAGGGAATATGACTCCAAAGAAGAAGCTACCAAACTAAAAGCCCATCTAGAGTTATTCAAGGTCAAATATCAAAAGTTGCTAAAAGCCCAACTAGAGGAAGGAAACAAGGTAAGGAAGTTATTCAAGGACAAAAATCAAAAGTTGCAGGATGAAGTAACATCACTAAGAGATGAAGTCAATGAAAGAAACACTACCATGAAGAAACTTAGAGATAGATCCAGTTACTATGAAATTCTTGAAGCCACGATCCGCTCGCTAAAAGAAGATCTTGAAGAATCAAAGAAGCAGAATAAAGATCTACTCCAAGCTATTGAAAAACAAGAAAAAGAAGTTATCAGCTTAAAATCTCAGCTGGAATGTGCCTTCAGAATTCGTCAAATGCAGCAGGATGTGAATGAAGAACAAGAAAAGGAGATTCTCAATCTAAGACGTTAGTTGGAAGAATAAAGAAATGTTGAAGAGAACGTGAAGAAGCAGTATCTTGAAAAGGAAGAGCAACATCAAGTTGAGGTAAATATTCTAAAGTATAAATTAGAAGAAAAGGATAAGCTCTTACGATTTCAAGATAGTACTGAAATCTTGGATGACATTCTTAGTATTCAAAGATCTCCTGCTATCAAAAATGGTCTTGGTTTTCATGAATCTATTGAAGGTGAATCTAGTTCACAAGGAGAAGCAAGGAACTCTAAAGAGAAATCTAAAATGATCAACAAGAAAATTCAACCCCAGAAACAATCAAGAAAAGATATTATTCAAAGAAAATATTTTACTTCTATCTATGGAAGTAATAGTTGGCCATTTACTCTGATGAATAATATTGAATGTTATGAATGTCATAATCTTGGACATGTTGCAGCTAGATGCAGAAGAAGAATGGTTCAAGATCATCACACAGAAAGATCATCACATTCCAGGTACTTTAATGGATATTTTTTTTCTTGCAATATGTTTGGTCACAAGGCTGCTAATTGCTACAGGAGGAATATGAAACATGTAATATGTTATGCATGTAACAAGATTGGACATATAGAAAAGGATTGCAGGAACAAAGTACGGACATCACACCAAAAGGAGAAATCATCATCACACTTGAAGATATGGAAGAAGAAGGAAGTTCAGTCAGAAAGATGTAGCACCACATAAAGTACTCAAATGCAACACAGCACAGACATAACTGACTCACGGGGAGCTGAAAGTGTACAACTTCAGTGTCCTGAATCACATATGCAAGTTTCATAAAGAGAAGTCGCGTATATACGTGAGTTATAGACTACAAAGTCGCGTATATGTGAGTCTGAGGAAAAGCAACGGGGATAGGCTCAGAAAAAGGGTCTGATATGCTTCAGTCCATTATTTGTCGTGATACTTGTAAAATGTTTTAGAATTGCTTTGATCCTAACTTGATGATGAGGATGTCTTGATGTTTTTCGCTGGTATATGCATGATCAGATCTAACAGTAAACAGATCGCATAGGTTGAGGGGGAGCATATGCTTCTAATAATGCATTGTTGGCATTATGGTTAATAGTCCTTGATGATGATGCTTATATGGCTAAATAATGTATCTTGCTAGGATGTGGTTATGAGTTGTCCATGATAAAATCTCATATGATTCTTAGGGTTACATAGTTGGTGTTCAGATCATATTTGTGGATTGATGGTGCATATATGATGCTTACATGGTGATCTTCATAAGGATAAGGAGAATTACAAATCTTGAATACACAACGTCATTACTTGATGATGAATTTCTCATATGCTGCTGTCGTCATATGCATGAAATACATTTATGATGCATGATTCCTATAGTTCTTGATGATCATGTGGATGAGGATTGTTGATGTTGATGATATAAAGAAACCTTGACAAATCTTGAGCTCTAGATACTTAGTGTTGGATACATGGGATTATTGGAGATATGCTCTATGATGATAAGTTGATTCTCACATATGTTGATTGATGATTATCAGATGAGGGATATTCCCGTGAAATGTTACATGGATGGTCATGCAAATCTTGATGATGATGGCTATGGTGTTTTTCACATATGATATCATGTGAATGACTTATGATGATCAAAAGGATGAATTGATTTCTATATGCAGACATACCTGGGTACAGGACATTTGCAGGTAGCTGATCTGGAAATAGTTGTACGCGAGTTTAATAAGGAGTATCCGCGTATATACACTTGTTTCTGTGGATATAGTCGTGTATATGTTGGTTTGAATGAAATCAGTGGGCCAGACTCAAGGTGAGAAGAGTCTGATATGAGGATGACAGAGACCATCTGGCACAGCTTCAGGGGGAGCAGATAAACTTCTAATAATATTTTGTTCGCATTACCTTAGAAGCTCCTGGTTCGTGTACACAAGTTGTTTTTGGATTCAGGAAGATCAAGTACAGAAGGAGAGCAGAAGATCATGGTTGCTAAGCTGAAAAATGTTTAAAAGATGCTACTGATATTAGTCGTTGATGACTTTCATAAGTCTTGCTCTTGATATTTGGTCTCTATGTCTTGTATTTTTTTCATTATCAAGGTCATGTAACGGCATATGTTGGTTTCCCTACTGTGCCTGGGATGGATGATGTAATGTTCTTGTTTTATCATGTGTAAATTTTTGATGTATCCCCACTTGGTTGGGTAGATTTGTCAAGTCCCACTTGGATGGGAGATGGATGTATGTATGAATCTTTGGTAATAGGAAGGTCATTTATAATAGAGTCATGTTCTTCTTGTAGAACATCTTTTTGCAGATCTTGCCTACATTCAAGGGGAGCATGAACAACACATTTCAACCGTGCAGAGACTCAGCATGTACTCAGGGGGAGTATGGACAGATTGGTACACCTTGGCATATACAAAGGGGGAGCTCATTCAGAAATTTCAGCAAGCACTCAGGGGGAGTATGGACGGTAGAATGATTATCAAAGGAAGAGAATATCTTGGCCCTCCCTTTTCCCTTGATGTCAAAGGGGGAGAGTGATTTAGTATTGTTTCCATCAAGTCCAAAGGGGGAGATTGTTGGCATTATGATGCATGTGTTGTACTTAATGGTAACCCACTCATAGAAGAACATCTCACTTAGTTATTACTAGATGAATCTTCAGAAGAGATATCAGATGTGACTGAATGCATGGGATGTAGGACAACTCAAAGGAATCAGATGTTAAGTTCCAAGTGTGACAAGTTAGCTTTTCCATCAAGTCCAAAGGGGGAGATTGTTGGCATTATGAGACAAGTGTTGTCCTTGATGGCAAATCACACAAATGACAAATCATAGTGCAGGAGGTCAGCAGCAAGGAATTGATGATTAGTCTACAAGAATGAAGAGAAATTATATATACGTAGGTTCATCGTGACCGAGCCGCGTATACATGCGGGTTAGTCGTTACAAAGGCGCATATGCGTATACACACACTTTCATGAAAGGAAAAGTGCGTATATGTTGGAGAACTTACTTTTGGTCCGTGGTAGTTAGTCCTTGGTATTTGAATCTATGATTTTGGACCATAGTATCTCGTCAGATGTATTGATCCCTAGTATTGGGTCCATGGTATTGATTTGTTATTGTTTTGGACCATGGTATTGTGAAAGGCCTAAGTCTATAAAAGGAGAAGAAGATCATTAGGAAAGTGTAAGAAAAATACTTGAATATCTGATATAGTATGAGATCCAGTATGCAGGATATGGGTTATGATGCATTGCTTTATCTAAGCTAAGGAGGGATCTCACCGGTTGATGGAGAACAAGATCTAAGGATAGATCGGGATCAAATGGTTTGAAATGAACTATCTCTATATGGTTGATTATGCTTGTTCTAGATCTATATACTAACGCATGTAATGTTCTCAACTGGGTATAACTTAAGTTTGAAATCACTGCAAGTCATGATTGATTATTTATAGATCTGTACGCGGGTTGGATTTGGTGAAATCGTGTATGTACGTGGTTTTGGTTCGTCCAAGTAGCGTATACCATTTGAGCTATGATTTTTGATGATACAGTTGGTTCTAAATATAGTTGCAGAGTTTAGTGTTCTGCTCTGTGTTGTGGTGACTGCTTTTTGGTGACAGGGTTCAGTGATTCAGTTCAGAGACTGATAATGCTAGTGTTGATTGATTGTGTGCTTCAATGATATTGATGGGTCCAGTATGAAAATTGGATGAAATGTGGCCTTCAAATTTAGAGTTGTGCTTCAGTGTATCCAGTTTGAAAATTGATGAAACGTGGTACCTGGAGGAAGAAAGAGAAGGTTGTAGCCTTCGGTAGGTCAGCACCTACGTACTAGTATCTTAGCTAGTACAAGAGCTAAAGGGGGTAGTAGCTCCCTTCCAGGAGAGTCTGGAGAATGAGAGAAGGTTGTAGCCTTCTGTAGATAGAATCCTGTGTACTGGTATAAGTCTGCACCAGTACAGAACTATTGTAAAAAGAATTTATTATTAAAGAAGATTGAGACGACTTACAGCAGGTGGTTTTCACCCACATTGGGTTTCCACCTTATATCATGGTGTTCATGTGTGCTTCTTGTGTGTGATGATCTGTTCTGTTTTACTACTTCTGTCTACTGTTCATATGGTCAATGAAGTTTTTATGTATTATCTAAAGATTAACATATAATGGATTATCTGAATCATAAGTATTCTGGATATACGTTAGTTGCATTAGACACAGTCGCGTATACATGCGGGTTCACCTAACTAAAGTAGCGTATATGTATCTAAGCATGGAAATGAAAAAGTTTTACTGATTTGATAATACTGATTCACCCCCCCCTCAGTGTTATTTCCAACATCTACTTTTCCTTGAGCATTGAATAAATCAAAATATGTAGATACTGTGCATGCTTATTTTCTCTCCTAAAGAAAAGAAGGCAGACCACAAGAACTGCACGGGAGTTTCCAGTACTAAGGCTCGCAATTAGCAAATAGAGACCACGGCTGAAAGAGCTGAGCACATTACAAACAATCCAAGCAAGAACAAGTACATAAACGCTAAGTAACAAAACCCAGGACAGAGGTAACAAGTATAACCCATTCCATTGTAATTTTTTTTTCATTCCAATGAAAAAGACATACATTTGTATACATATGACAGTCCAGGATTAACCCATCGGACAGAGTGAAAAAAAACCAACGAACCAGCAAAACCCTAGAAGAGGGTTTTGGGATGGCCACCCTTCCATATAGTTTTACATGTTGGGTTGTGTTATATTCTTTCCACGACTAACCTACGTAGTGAACCGGGGGTTTAGAGGGGGGGCGGAGCCCCCCCTTCGCCGCGTCGATTGCGTAGTGGGGGGGTCACAGGGGGGTTTGAGGGGGGCGGGTAGCGCCCCTCTACGGGGTTCGGGGCAGCGCCCCGAGAAAAAATTTTTTGGACCCTATATTAGGTTGGGCGAACCTACCTATGGTTTTTCGGTCCACAGTTTTGGACTCGATGGTTTTCGATCCATGGTATTGGATGCTTCGGCATGTATAAATATGTATTGTAACATTGAAAGGAATAAAATGAAAAATCAAGCTGGTAGTCTCGGTTTTGAGATCCAGTGGGAGATCTCTGTGTATATGTGTTTTATGGGTTATGCTCTCGCATTTTTTATTTTCTTGTGATTTAGAATTCGTATGCAGGTAATTTCTGTACGGGGTTAAAACCTACAGTGAAGACGACCTCTACTACTACTCAAATGGATCCTATCTAGCACTTGTTTGACAATTGTGAATTCTCTTTAACAGCTAAGATTCAAACTTGGAAATCCACTGCAACTCGCTATCAGAATGAGGTGAAAAGAGTCCGAGAGTAGTCATCGAAGGCTATCTTCGAGTATGTAGAGTGAGTGGACATATTTCGATTGAGGTATGCTAAGTAGCAACTTAAAATAAAATGGTTGGAAGGGTAAGTGCTGGAATTGAAGACTAACAAAGAACAGATGTTTAGCTTGGTACAACATGTAATGGCATGTCGCCGTCTTGCTTCTAGTTATGCCTTGTTCTTGCATGAGAATTTTCTTTTCTTTTTTTTGGAAAGCATTAAGAAGGAGGTCAGTCATGAGATCGAGGATTCTGTATAGTTCCTCCGTATATTGAGAATCCATGACTAGTAACCCAACATTTGATGGGTGAGCTCTATCTGCATGGATACTTCCTACGCGATGACAAATATTTTAATCCAGTTCCATATGTGGGGGACATTCATTTAAGGGCTCTCGCCTCCTATACTATCAACGATATAAACTGGTAGAAGGATTCTAATATGTTTGAGTCAAATCAAAACATGAAGCCTCTTATGATGAGAGAAGAGCACGAATGGTCTATAGCTATGAATAATAATCACACCACCATTTTAGAGATTGAGGGAAATAGAGAATGGATGCTGAGGACACAAAAGTGGTGTATTGATATTTGTGTCAAAAAAATAGTCACATTTCAAGATGAGGCCCTTGATAGTTGTCAGTAAAGGTGGATGATGTCACCTACATCTGTCTAGAACAAGGAACCTTTTGGAGCACCAAATTTTGCACGAGTGGTAAGTCGGGTGCCAAGATATGTTACATGCATCCAACACATGCCAAGTCTGATGGATCGGACTCTGATTCAGGTTTCCCGTCATTTGGTTGCTGGCAAAGCATTATACCCCAGCATATAATGTACCAGATGATTGGTGGAAGGATGTTCTTCTCTCATAAGGGTACAAGGTCCCAGGAACAGACATAGCAGGCGAGTATGATCTCGCCTAGCTCCACGAGGACCACAGCCATTCTAACCCAGACCTGCAGAAGTGGCGAGCTGCATGAGGGCATGCAAAAGGCTACTTGGGGGCAGATATTGGGCACCAAATCTACTTATCTTTTCATTACATTTCCACCCATCCTTTCATCCTTTTTCACTAATTGATATGCATTTATTATGATAAACCTGTGAGGTAACCCTTCTTTCTAATGTCTCTTGGAATATTTAATTGATGAAGAAAAGTCACAGGGGTTTTGCCTATGCAAACTACTAAAAATTATTATTTCTGCAGATTCTGGTGAATAGGTATCATCTTCACAGCTTGTAGTAGCAGTCCCGCATTCATAGAAGCTATTCGGCAACACTGTAACAGCGTAACAAACTCACAATTGATTTCAAGCCTATTTTGGATCTTTTTTGTTATCACTCTCTTAGCAATTAGTTGTTGTTTTGAACTGTTGTATATTTTGGGCATTAGTTGCCAGGTATTGGGGAATACATCATTCCCATGTATTTCTATAAAAGGGATTTTATTCCCGTGCGAAGGGTTAGCCATACATAGACATATATTGTAACAGTTCTTTTACATATTAATCAAATACAAGCAATTTTGTTGTTCTATTCTTAGTTGTAATTTAATGCAGCCCTTATCAGAGAGTTGGGCCCACTCTTCTGATCGAGTGTTGCATATTTCTTTATGTGTGCTATTTTATTTATTGTGTTTTCATTTTTCTTGGCTGTTACAGATCTCTATTGTTTGTTGTGAATCCTTCTTTTTAAGTTCTACAATTTATTTCTAATTCCTATTACAGCAATGCTTTGATTTCTTAGCCACAAATTCTTGGCTGATGTAAGATTGTAACATTGTTCCTGCATATACCTTGCTCGTTACCTTGAAATTGTATGCACCCAGATTGATGAATTAATGTGGAAAAGAGTTGAATAGTTTATTCACATTTGGACACCAACAATTATTATTATTAAGATAATTGCTATTAATTAAAATTTCTACTATTATCAATGAATAATAGTATTAAATAATTAGATAATAATTATTTAATTTATTGTGTGGCGATATCTTCCGGATTCATCTCATTCATGTTTCTTGTAATCAATGTTTTGAACCAACCTCTGTGGTTCATCATCAGGATTTGATGATTGAAAAATTCAGAGATTAATAGGGTAATAAATAGAGGACAAGGTTGGGATGGGAAATTAGATTGCAAAAGCCTCAAATCTATAATTTTCAACCTATACAGGAGTAAGAAATCACAAGAAGTTCATGCATTTGAAAGGTACACGGTACAGATTGCAAAGACGAAGTGAGACCTCATTATTCCTCCATTTGCTGCCTCCATTATTCCTCCATTTGCTTGCATGTTTCATAGCATTAGATTTCCCATCCCAACCTTGTCCTCTATTTATTACACCATTAATCTATGACTTTTTCACTCATCAAATCTTGATGATGAACCATAGAGGTTGGTTCGAAATGTCGATTACAAAAAACATGAATGTGATGAATCTGGAATATATCACCACACAAAATGCAGATCGCAGAAGCCTCAAATATATAATTTTCAACCTATACGGGAGAGAGAAATCATAAGAAATTTGTGCATTTGAATGATCCACGGTACAGAATGCAAAGAAGAAGTCAGACCTCACCTTTCTCAAACGCTGCAAAGACGCCTCTACTATTCCTCCATTTGCCTACATGTTTCATAGCATTAGCTTTCCCATCCCGACCCTATCCTCTATTTATGACCCCATTAATCTCTAACTTTTCCACTCATCAAATCTCGATGATGAACCACAGAGGTTGGTTCAAAACATCGATTACAAAAAACATGAATGTGATGAATCCGGAAGATATCACCACACAAAATGCAGATCACAAAAGCCTCAAATCTGTAATTTCCAACCTATACGGGAGGGATAAATCACAAGAAGTTCATGGATTTGAACGATCTAGGGTACATATTTCAAAGAAGAATTCATACCTCACCTTTATCAAATGCTGCAGAGACGCCTCTATTATTTCTCCATTTTCCTCCCTGTTTCATAGCATTAGCTTTCCCATGGCAACGCTATCCTCTATTTATTACCCCATTAATCTCTAAATTTTTCACTCATCAAATCTCGATGATGAACCACAGAGGTTGGTTCGAAACATTGATTACAAAAAACATGAATGAGATGATTCCGGAAGACATCACCACACAAAATGCAGATCATCGAAGCCTCAAGTCTATAATTTTCAACCTATACGGGAGGGAGACATCACAAGGAGTTCGTGGATTTGAACGATCCAAGGTACAGATTGAAAAGAAGAAGTCAGACCTCAGCTTTCTCAAACCCTGCAGAGATGCCTCCGTTATTCCTCCATTTCCATGTTTGTTTCATAGCATTGGCTTTCCCATCGCAACCCTACCCTCTATTTATTACCATATTAATCTCTAACATTTTCACTCATCAAATCCTAATGATGAACCACAGAGGTTGGTTCAAAATGTCGATTACAAAAAAAATGAATGCTATGAATCCAAAGGATATCACCACATAAAATGCAAATTGGAGAAGCCTCAAATCTATAATTTTCAACCTATACGAGAGGGAGAAATCAGGAGAAGTTTGTCCATTTGAATGATCTAGGGTACAGATTTCCAATAACAAGTCAGATCTCACATTTCTCAAATGATGTAGAGACGCCTCCGTTATTCCTCCATTTGCCTGGCTATTTCATAACATTAGCTTTCCCATCCCAACCCTGTCCTCTATTTATTACCCCATTAATCTCTAACTTTTTCACTCATCAAATCTTGATGATGAACCACAGAGGTTGGTTCGAAATTTCGATTAAAAAAAACATGAATGCGATGAATCTAGAAGATATCACCACACAAAATGTAGATCACAGAAGCCTCAAATCTATAATTTCGACATATACAAGAGGGAGAAATCACAATAAGTTCGTGCATTTGAATGATCCAGGGTACAGATTGTAAAGAAGAAGTTAGACATCACCTTTCTCAAGCGCTGCAAAGACACCTCCGTTATTCGTCCATTTGCCTACCTATTTCATAGCACTAGATTTCCCATATCAACCTTGTCCTCTATTTATTACCTCATTAATCTCTGACTTTTTCACTCATCAAATCTTGATGATGAACCACAGAGGTTGTCTCGAAACGTCATTTACAAAAAAACATGAATGCAATGAATATGGAAGATATCACCACACAAAATGCAGATCGCCAAAGCCTCAAATCTATATTTAATTTAAATTAAATCATAAATTAATTTCAATTAAATAATTTAAATTAAATTAAATAATAAATTAATTTTAAATTAAATAATATATTAATTTACATTAAACAATAATTAATAATTAAATGACCTGTTTCCATGTGTTGGGTAGCAGTGTCATGAAATATGTTATTTCCAACACTCTTATCCTCAACCATATTACAAACTTTGAGCTACTTAATAGATTTGAACCTAACTCTGACCACAAAACTTTGTCTTTATCCCTCAATCTTTTATGCATACCACCCACGTGCATGAGACCAATGAAAGAAAAAGACACATTCACTTCGATAGAAGTAAGGTCGACCTTTTCTTAATGGATTTAGAAAGGGATTTAGGCTCCCTGGCTTATAATAGAAACAATGATCAAACTTATTACCATGTTACTACTCCCCTTTCCAATACCATTAACAAGTTCTCTAATGAGACTTCGTATAAGAAAAACAATAGAAATTATAATCCATGGTATGACAAAAACTGTAAAATCATGACAGAGGTGATCAGAGACACCCGTTATGAAATCATTAAGGTTCGGAATATAAATATATACAAATCTCTCCAAGAGGAAGAAGAGGTCATATATTAATAAAGGTAGGGAAATGGGAAATCATTAGGAATAGGAAAGCTATTATTAAAGATAAGGTCTCAAGCATGAGTGATAAATAGGGACTTGCATCACTCTGGATCCTCTTTTGGAACTATCATGGCTTTCTATGGTGTAAAGGTCCTATGTTAAGGTGGATTCCGGGTGATATTTACCTTATTCTTTTAGTTGAAACATGGGATCATGACGAATCTAGGGTCTCTCACCTTGATGGTTTAACTCTTTGGTCGGCTTGGAATAAGAAATCCTCTAGGAGGGGTTTTGGTGGTATAGCCTGCTATATCAGGAACATTGTTTCCCCTCAATACGGCTTCATAAAATCAACCCCTTCAATCAATACATTGGATCGAGATCTGTGATTCTACCACCAATAGGATCTTTCTTGCAATCTACTATTTTTCTCCTCTCGACTCTACATCCTATAAGAAAAACAACTTGGATAAGAATTTTCCTTTCAATACCTTAGAAAAAGACATCTTCAACCTAAGGAATGAAGGTAATATCCTTTTTCATTGGAACTTTAATGCTAAAACTGCTACTCAGCAAGTTATTATGTTAAGTAATGACTCTAAACCCGACCCCTTATGGCTTGATGAAGATAGTAACTTAGCTAATAGATTCAAGAGAAACTCTGAAGACATAATCAAGAACTTATTCGACACCGAGCTCCTCAAACTTTGTACTTCTAAGGACCTAATCAGCTGTAATGGTATTAACAAGTAGCCGCTCTCTGATCATATGAACTATTTCCATGGGTTGGGTAGCAGTGTCGTGGATTATGCGATTTTTGACACCGTTGTCCTCAACTGTATTACAAACTTTGAGCTACTTAATGGATTCGAACCTAACTCTAACCATATACTTATGCCTTTATCCCTCAATCTTGTTATGCATACCACCCACGTGTAGGATACCAGTGAAAGAAAAAGACACATTCGTTTCGATAGAAGTAATTACGACATTTTCTTAAGGGATTTAGAAAAGGATTTAGGATCTGTGGCTTATAATAGCAACATTGATCAAATTTATTTCCATTTTAATACTACTATTTCTAATACCATTATCATTTTCTCTAATGAGACTTTGTATAATCAAAGCATTAGAACTTCCAATCCATGGTATGACAAAGACTGTAAAATTGCCAGGAAAGCGATCAGAAGTGCTCCTAATGAAATCATTAAGCTCTGGAATACAAATATATACAAAGCTCTGATCAAGAGGAATAAGAGGTCATATATTAATAAAAAACAAGAACAATTCTCCACCTTTCTAAAGTCATGCCCAGAAATTTTTGGCGGAATGTGTTTGTTCATAAAACCCTTAGCAAATTGGGTAAACTATCTTAAGAAGTTGTATGACTCTCCGGACACTGTGGGCACCACCTTAAACACTCCTATTAAGGAGGATGTCTTTTCTCTTGATACTAAGCTGAGATCTTTAAAATGGTAAGATCTATCCTCATTCCTCATCTCCACAAGATTCTCAATTTCGTTGGAAAGCATGGCTTCCTTCAGCTTTGGACGCAAAGACTTATTGTTCCTATCTTTAAAAATGGGGCCAAAAGTGTTCCCTCTAACTACAAGACCATTATGATTAGCCACATCCTGGCCAAGCTATATGGGCTCATTTTGGAAAATAAGTTTAGCCTTTGGTTTAAAAGCTAGGGTAAAATAGCTAAAGGGAAAGCTAGTTTTAGGAGACATCACTCGACTATCGACCATCTTGTCACTTTCAGGATCATTGCAAAGGAATGTTTCAATAGTAAAGCCTATCTCTTATGTTGTTTTCTGGACATTAGAAAAGATTTTGACAATGTTGAGATAATACTTGGGAGAGACTTTAAGAAATCATGGTTCCCCCTGAACTAAGGATTGTTGTCATCAGCCTCTATGAGACTGTCATTTCCAAGCTTAAGACAAGCGAAGGGTGGTATAAATACATTAAATGTAATATTGGAGTTAAGAAAGGGTGTCCCCTATCCCCTACCCTTTTTGGCATATACATGGATAAGCTAGAGGAGTGTTTGGAAACTGCAGGAGGTAAGAGCACCGAGCTTGCTGGTGTAACCATTACTCTTCTCCTTTATGCTGATGATATCATTCTTCTTGTAAAAATCCATGATGACCTATATAATAAGATTAAGACTTTTCATGTCTACTACTCCATGATGGGTATGACAGTTAATATCGACAAGACTAAAGTCATGATCATTAAATCCAAAAATATCACCCATGGTAGTTTCGTTTATAATAACCACTGCTTAGAGCAGGTTTCTTCTTATAAATATTAGGGTATTGAATTTCCTCATCAGCTCAAATGGAATTGTAACATCTAGAAAAGGATTATTGGAGGTTGGAAAGCTTATTATGAGCTTGAAAACAATTGTAAGTTGGTTGATATTTGCATTGGGAGTAAAAAAAGGTTCCTCTTTGAGACTCTCATCACCCTTGTTGTCTTATACAGATGTGAAGTTTCGGGTTGTAGTATATCCTGAGAGTCTTGGAGAAAGATTGAGAGGATTCAAAACAAATTCATAACCTACAACCTAAAGATCAAGGGAAATACTCCCTATCCTATCCTTTTGATCATAGTTGGTTTGTCCCCCATTGAAAGTACGACTATGTTTAGATATCTGATGTATAAGAAGAAGCTTTACAACATGGAATCCAAAAGGCTCCCAAAAATTGCTTCTAACTTTAGTCAAAATCCCCACCTTCACCTCAAGCGCGGGTGGCATAAGGATGCCTTGACTTGGCTCAATTATTGGGGAATTAAGGATGAGATCATTATGGGTTCAAAGATATTGTCAGTGGTACTATTACCTCCAATTTTAAGGACAAATTGTGGGAGGATAATGAGTTGGAGGGTAAAATGAAGCTAAGATACTATAAGGAGGTGATCAACCCCACCCTTGATAACCATAATTATCTCTCTATTTTGATGAGAACCAAGAAAAAAATTAACATCGCTAGGATAAGAACTAATTCCCATGAGCTTTGAAGTGAAACCGGGGAGTGGTCTACTCCCAAGACTCCCTCGAACGATAGAATTATCAAATTCACGATACTAAGAAGGTGGAAGATGAAAAACACTTCCTTTTAGACTGCTTAGTTCTTACTCACATCCACTCTCAATTCCCTAACATGTGTGACACTTCAAATCTTCTTGACATATTAAGCCAACCCAACTATAGAGATGTTGGAGAGCTTCTTTCCCTTCTCTTTTATGATAGAAAAAAGATTTTGAATAATCACACTTAGATTATTTTTGTTTTCTTGAGGTCCGATAGGTCGCATTGATCTTAGTAGACATTAATCATGATCATCATAATTATTTAATTTAATTTAGTTTAATTATTATTTAATTATTAATTATTTACTTATACTTATTAATTATTATTATTATTAATAATTAATGAATAATAATTTATTTATTTCTTTTTATTAAAAAACAAACATAATAATAAACTGAAGGAATTAACACTAAAAACCCAAGGGATTTATATTAAACCCTAGGATTAATATTAAAAACCTGATGAATAATATTATACCGTAGGAATATGAACCTTTAGATTAATAAACCCAATGGATTGATATTATACAACCAAGGGATTAATTATAAAACACCAAGGTATTTTAAATTGAAGTAAAAAATATTAAACCCAGGGGACTAATATTATAAAACCAAGGTATATAAACCCTAATATAAATATTACAAACCCAAGGGATTAATACTAAAAACCCAAGGGATTATAAACCCAAGGTATATAAACCCATAGATAAATATTATAAATTGTAAAATAAACATGAATGACCATGGCTAAGCATGGTTGATTGTTGGTCACAATGTGATGTTGGACTATGGTTGACCTCTGATCGATTTTCATATTGAGACAATCTTTGTCATAATGCAATGGTGGACAATGGTTGACCATGATTAACCATGGTTAATTTTATTAATATGAGATATGAATGCATATTATTTTAATTCTCTACTTAACACATTTTGGTATTGTAAGATGCATCACATCCGAGTCAAAAAGAAAAACAAAATAACTCCAATCACTCAAGCCTACACCATTTAAAAAATTAGTAATACTCCTTTGTTTTTAATTAATTATTAATTTATCAAATATGCACAAGGTGCATCATGCTATTAAGTCTCTCGGGTTAGTTTCCCTTTTTCATGATATGTATATATACATCGTTACATTGAGGGTTACATACTATGATTTTAAACATAAGCATATGTAAATTAATCATTCGACAATGGTGAATTTGGATTTCATGTATAAGGCTTAAAGTTGGTGCACTAGTTTGAATAGGTGACTTAAGATTTTCAATTATTATTATTAGAAACGTTTGGAAATATCTCGAATCATATCGTTGTACCAACCGTAATGATTATGGTTTACGTTTGGCTATGGATACTCCATCCACTCTATCACCGGTTGATCCGATGGATTGGATTACCGCTGCACAGATAAGGCTAACTAACCCACTCTTTGGGGCGCGCTTCACTGAGTCATTCGCTCATTGAGGCAGAGGGTTTCCTAGCTCTACAACCAACTATTAATGGTTAGGGTTTCGAGTTGTCTTCTCCAGTTCAGGCATACAATTATCCTCGCTTCCACTATAACTACAGTTATTTATGTGCCGCTCATTATCTCAGTGGAATTCTTACTAGATTACGCTTCTTTTTCTTATAGATATCTGTAAAAATTTGCTCAATCCACGATCGCACTAGGGTAATAGACCGTGGTCTTTCCCTTGGTTAAGGAATGGTTCTCTCCTGAATTAACTCGTACCACCCACACGACCTTTTTTCCTGCCAACCGAGTTGACATAAAGGTTTTCTTACTAGCAGTTCAATGACGACGTGCGCACTGGCGGTGGATTTCTCTTAGGTATTCCTCAACCCTTCTTACTTTCTAAATTGTAAATTTTATTTCTTGCTTGCTCCCAATGTTTGTTCTAAAATGTTTCTTTTGTCCTTGGTTACCTACAGGTGGGGATAACATTCGGTTATAATAAACGGTTGATATATTTACTTATCGGTCTCTCAAAGAACCTTCATACCCTGGCGTGAGTCTTACTATAAATTCACCTGTCATGGTTATGTTGTAATTAATAAAGTTTATTTCGGTGGCCTATTTGGTTTCACCTTAGTCCAGTGATTAAGGGCTCTTCACTTACATTTTGTTGTTTCTTTTGCAACGACCACAACACTATTAAGGCCAAAGACATAATTTGACATTGTAATAAAATTCCCATGGATACTTGTGCGTATTAGGGTTATAGTTCTTGATTTATAGATATAAAATATTGTATGATCCATAGAGAATTGGAATTACATGCTTGATAAGATTGTAATGCATTCTTGGAATTATGATACTCAGTGCATTTGGATTATTTCCTTATTTCTTATTTCTTTTCAATGCATCGATGTTTTAGAAAGTTAGCTAGATGTATTGTACTTCTTCTTTCATGTTTCTTTTATAAGGGTTTTATCTCTATTACAATCTTTATTAATGAATTTTGAAGTACTCAAAAGTATAATGTATATTTATTGTTTTTCGTTGTAAGAAGAGCTTCGGCGTAGATCACATGACAAAAGACCTTTGTCGACGCGTTTCGAACCAACTAGTGTGGTTCATCGTCAGGACAAGTTGACGATGAACCACACTAGTTGGTTCGAAACGCGTCGACAAAGGTCTTTTGTCATGTGATCTACGCCGAAGCTCTTCTTACAACTATGATGGATCACAGAAGCCTCAATTCTACAATTATTGTTTTTCGTTATATTAGCTAGTTGCATGCCAACTTTTGATACTTTTCCTAATGAGAATTAAGGTATTTGGTGGAATTTGAGAACTCAGTACTTGGGTTCTATATATTGTACCCATAGGGTACAAGATCTCACATCTACAGGGTCTAGACTACCCTAGAAATTAACTCCCATTTCATTTCCTCCAGGGTTAACTAGGACCCCTATTCCCAGTTCATATATTGAAAGAATTTGTTTGTCAATTATTTTATGATATTTTCTACAATGTTTAATGGTTACCAATCAAGTGTTCTTGTCTTCAATTTATTTCCTTACCTCATAGTATCTTTACGTTAAGAAAGGAAAAAGGGTTGCAGTTCTAAACCTATGGTAAATCAAATTTTACACTATTGCTCCAGATACAAAGCTTTACCTGTTTAATGATTAAATTACTCTTCAGGTATTTCTTGATTTCTCTTAACTTTCTTTAAATGCTTGTAAAGAGAAATTCATTTGTTAATAATAACATATTCGAGGTCTTATGTACAAATAAATTCTTCTTTAAATAAATAATTTTCTCATTATTCAAAGCAAATGGAAATCGATTCGGGTCTGGCCAAGCTATATCAAGAAAATTCAATTTTCTTTATCATTCAAAAGATTAGTACCATAATTTAAAAACTCAAATTTATTTATCATTTAGAAAGTCAGGAACAAAAATTCTGGGAATTAAAACTTTACTTATCTATCTTAGTTAGCTCCACTAGAGAAATAAACCAAGGTAGGAATTTTGTGACTACCCAAGCTATGAGACTAGAAATTACATCTAGGTCTCCCCTAGAGCCTCTTCGTTTCTAGAGCACTTTAAGATAGTAGACCTCAAGACCTCTAGTCCAATCTATACTTTTCGTTTGTATGGTTTCCACTAGTTATGACCAACTCAAGAAAACCCTTCCGTAGTACACTTTCTTGACAACGTCTTGTCACAATATTTTCTATTTCCTTCTCACTTCCCTCCCTAGCCACTTGTGGCCTCCCGTAACTGAGATGTTTTCTTTTAATCTCTTCCGGGGAAGAGAGTAACTGTCTAACTATTTGGAAACCCAAGATTTTCTTTCGAAAGTATTTCCCCATCATTTCTCTAACTTAACATAATTTTTTGAAGTAAATAAAATAATAAATACACTTTTATAATTAAGTTCCTTTTACCAACATCTATCAAACTGAATTACCAAGTCTTGCACATTAAAAAGTAAATGATGATTATTTATATGACCAAGGGTTTTACATCTTCCCCCCATTGAGTGAAACACCACCTTGTGCATTTGGAACAAGTGAGGATATGATTCTAGTATCAAGCTTTCATCCTCCTAGGTGGCCTCTACCGAGCTAAAGTTCCTCCATTGCACTTTAACCTAGGTGATAGCTCATCTCTGGAGCATTGTTTCTCTTCATTCGAGAATACATAGAGGCTCTACCAAAAACTCTCTATCTGACTCTACATGTTCGACATACATCACTAAATACCATTAGCTTATGATTATTTAATAAACATCTTAACTTCTTAAAGAAATATTATTTATTAAAATTTTAACCTGCACCTCTTTTCAGTTAATAATATGTCTAGAGTCATATACATATTTCTTTAACAAAGACACATGAAACACATTATGGAATTGCATGTAGTTGGGTAGTGCAAGTTGATAAGTAACAGGTCCAATTCTTTCTAGAATTTGGAAGGGTCCATAATATCAAGGAGAAAATTTTTCACATCCCTTGCACTGCAAGGTGATTTCCTTAGGTTTCACTCAAATACACACGTGATCCCCTACCCTAGAAAATCTTTATATGTCCTCTTCCTATTTTCATATCCTTTATGCTTATCTTGGGATTATTTTAAATTCTAACAAACCTTTTTCATGGTGAGCTCCATCTCTGCTAACATATCAGGTCCCAACATTAACTTATCTTATGTGTTGTTCTAATCCTTTCGTATAAAAATTCAAAAGGGTTCACCTTCAATGATTCGTGATCACTATTATTGTATGTGAATTTTACTAAGTGAAGGTAGTCCTCCCATTTACTTGGTTTCTAGATGAAATACTTTCTTAACATATCTTCTAGCACTTGGTTACTCACTTCCTATGTCCATCAGTTTGTGGGTGATATGTAGTGTGCTGTCAATTGTGATTCCATCTTATAGTTATGTTAAATGGCCCTATGTTTCATCCCTAGTATAGGGAAGGATGGGTGAAATCTTGGTATTCCAAAGGGAAAACCAAAACGGAGAGCCTAAGTCCCAAAGCCATAAAAGAGCACCGAAATTGAAAAGGGGCCAAAATATCGGGTGCCAATATTGAAAGGACCAACAAGTAGCATATCTAGACTATGGGATATCGTTGGAAGGAACAGTGAGACCTCCTCAGTTTATTTTAAAAGCAAGCTCAAGATGGGATACCAAAGACTCTCAGGACTCGATATAGGAAGGAGAGGACTTCATAGTAGAATGGTATCGGGATCTCAAAGTTTCGTAATTCCTTAGAAATTGAAATTATTCAAAAAAACCCTAGCTTACCTAGAAAAGGAAATACAAAGGAAATCATTGAAAATTTGAGCACCTGAGGGCCTTTTTCTCTCTCCTCCTCTGAAGACACATGGTAGCTAGTGATTGGCCCCGAGAAGTAGGCATGATAGAGTTGTACGTTGGAAATTTGAGAGTCATTTTTAGCGTTTTCGGTGACTTAATGGGGTAAATAATGGTAACATGTGTCAACACTCAAGAGGCACGCCTTGGAGATGACGAACATAGCGTGACGTCATCTCAAAGGTTGGAATTTCAGAGGAAAGAGATTATTTAACCCTTGATTAAATTGTTTTATAAAAATTTATGATCCAATGAAGGGGCTTCGATGTATGATTGGAACCCGGTCATGGGAACCTTAAAGAACCAAGCATGCAGAGCTGAGTCGAGCACCAAGTGCTATGAACCATATCAGGGATGTGAATTTCATAACTCTTGTGCAATTTATTTATGAAAATCTTCTAATGAAATGGGCTCCGACATTGAATGGCATTTAGTCATGAGGACCCAAAGGACAAAGGGCGCAGATTTGGGTTGAACACCTAAGTGTTATAGAGAATATCAGAGGGAGGTGGCAACAAAACTATGTTTTTAATTCCGAATTGGATAATATTCGATGAGAGGAGCTTTGACAGGGAGAGGAATTTGGTCGCAATAATTCCAAAGAACCAAGGGGCTAGAGAAATTACAAAGGGATATAACCCCTCGATGGGAGCCTTAAAAGCCTAAGAACCCAAGCACCAATCTGCTGGTCATGGCACCCAATTCTGTGGCAGAGTTTTAATTAGGAGACTAATATAAAATGGGGCTAAGAGAATCAGGATAATATGATTGTAACATATATTTCAATAGAGTTACGATGCACAGGAGCTTTGAAATCTTGAATTTTGTATTGTATGAATGCCTTCGGTAACAAACAATGGTTCTTTGACAAATAAGAAATTAGGAGTTAAATGAAGAAGAGCTAGGGTCATCGGGAGGCTCTGATTTTGTAACTATATTTTGATAAGAGTTACGATATATTAAAGTTCGATGCTGTAGCAAAGGAGTATGGAAGACGAATGGGTCAACAACTTAGTAAATGTATGGAGAAGTTTGGTGTCACAGGAGTAATTGAAATTGCAGGGTCAAGACAAGAAGGACCATGATCTACAAAAAGGATTTTGTTCTCGACTTGTGCTGAGAAGTAATTTGTCCCAAATATAGTATGAATGTTACGTGGCATTAAATAAATAACAATTTCATCAGTTCAGAGAAGCCATGCCATTGTACCTTTTGATATTTGTGCAGTATGATTGGGAATTAATTATGAGTATGGAAATCACTCAAAGGCTCGTTCTCAGAAGTTAATGATGCATGAATATAATCAGTTCATCAATGCCCCACAAGTCCATATCATCAACCCACAATGGATCGAGATGAGGGAGCCTATGTCCACCCTAGAAAATTAGAGGAATTAACTAAGGAGATATTTTACTATGTCAATCACGAAACCTCATGTTTTGTTTATGTTTTGTAAGGATTTAATTTCTAAGAGGAACCAAAATATTTTAGGACAACTAGGTAGTTCAAACAACTGGAGCATTTGAGATATTTTGTAACTATTTCTTTGAACTCTCTCCCTCAAAAAGGGAAGGGAACTTAATAGATAAGGTTCAATTTTCCTGGTTTCAAGGGTTTTTATTGTTTTGCAAATCCCACAAGTTGGGCCTGTAACATGTGTTCCATTCTTAAATATTAATCAATAATTTTATGGTGATTCCAAGAACTTAATATATGTAGTATGTGTTCTACCTCTATATCTCATTTCATATGTATATTTTTCCTCATTAGAAATTGTGTAATTGTAGCTGCTGGACTTACTCTTAAATTACACATTTACTAATGTTATGTGATAATAGATGATACCTACTAGATTGTAGATTTATCTATGTTATGTGTTAGCAGATAGTACCTATGAGATATTGAAATGGAGACCTTAAAACACAATCCATAATTTTTTCATTTCATTTCCTTTGCCTCTTCATGATTCTAATGATATTTATTGCATGGAATATTTTATTTAGCCAACCCTCTACATCAATTTCCTCTCTTCTATTTCTCATTTCCATATTCACTACAACGACAAATTAAATTTCATTCTCTATGTGTCAGAAACCAGACCTGAGCATTTATTCATGGGGGAATGGTACACTCTTCATGTGTATATTGAAGTTGTCTCTGAGAAAGGTAATTGAACCAAAATCAAAATGACTTTACATCCATCTCTTGAGTTGTATTGGTTTATCTTGAAGAGCGACTAAGATGTCCTAGGCACTGACCTCTCCTCAACCCATGGTTTGTCTCTAGGAGCTACAACATCTTCTAGCGCCATTGTCAGGGAGTGAATCATAATATTTTTCCCTACGTACGACATTAATACATTCCTTTTATCAGGTGATAAAAGGAAGCGTGGGTTGAATATGTCTCACCTTGGAAATTCCAATGTTTAAAATCTTAGTTTCATCATCCTAGATTTCAAAAGGCCTCATACTTGTTCTAATACCTCTTAGCAAAAAACTCCTCCTCTATTCGACCCCAAAAAAATCATATCGAGGAGGACTTGGAAGGAGGGGGCCCCTATTACTCCAGATCTTGTAATCTTGTTCTTTAAAGTGCTAACTTTCAGCTCTCAGAAGGCTGAGATAAGCTCCTTTGATCCCTCTTCCAAGGCATGAGAACATTCAGGAGAACATTGTCAATTATCCAGCTCGTTGTGCTCAAGAACCAAATCTCAAGAGGCTTCCATTAGTACACCTATTTTCACTTTTAGAACCCTCCCATAATTTGAGAAAATTAAAGATATCCTCATTAATAGTCCGACTCGTAGAACTACTCAGCTCGAGACAGTCATAATCCATACATCTCCCTAACCAGGTCCTACAATCAATCTTATACCCCCTCAATTGCAAAACATGGTTGTCCCTGGTTTTCTACTTAATAGATATGCTCCACTCAACCTGTCATAGCCTCTAAATGGGATTCCACAAGCTTACCTTAAAATCCCACCCAGATTCATGGGAGAGGATGATATCCCAAGCCAGAAGCATATAGAAACCTTCCGTGCATTTGATGAGAATCTAAATGTCGAATACCCAGATGTAGTACTAAGACTCTTTGTCTAGTCTTTAGACGGAGAGGTCACAAAATGGTTCAAGAATCTACCAGATGCTTCAATAAATACTTGGGAGGAGATGGATAACTCTTTCATGCAAAAATTATGGGAAAGAAGGGAACATGGATATATCCTTACAGAATTAAACGCAATGCAGAAAAAACATAATGAATATGTCTCAGAGTTTGTATGGAGGTGTAATAAACTATATAAAATTCTTCCAACTGAAATTAAACCCCCACAAGTTGCTACCAAATTGGTTTTTGTTGGGGATTTTCAACCATAATTTTGGTTTACTCTTAGATAAAGGATGTCACGTACTATATATCAAATCCAAACAAATTCCATAGAAGTCGAAGCAAATTTAACCTCCACTGAAAGTGAAAAGGGAAGGTTGAATATGGTGACAAGAGGCGGGGAAAGGATGAATCCAATTCTTTGGGGCATTCAAAGGAAACCCAATAATAGAAGTTATACAAGATGAAAAAGATAAGGAATTTGTCTAAAAAACTCGTAAAACTAGAGTTCAAAAATAAGAACCCCCTTGACCAAGTCAACCAATTCCCAACAGAAATTTTAATCCCCAATATAGGAGGCCACCTTTACAGCTCTTGCGAAGGGAAATAAAGGATCAACTAAGCCATATTCATCCTCCTCTGTATTTAGAAGATGATCTTGAGGAGACAATTGAGGAAACTATCAAAGTTAAAGAAAACTAGTTGTCTTCTGTCCTAGAGGGAGAAAATGAAATAGAATCATAGGTAGGAGAAGGGGTTGAGTTGGGCACCCCACTAGTGGATGAGGAGATAGATAGTTACTAAAAACAGTTTGTTCATTTCATGCAAGCACAACTAGTAACATAGGAAATATGATATCACATCATCTAGAAAAAGGTCATGGACAAGATCAGACTGAAGAAACTCTTCATCCAAGTTCACCAAATCCAACAGATAAAAGGAAGAAACCACTCAATATTGTCTCACCAACCCAAAAATAATCCTCTAATCCCATACCAAATGAGTTTGGTGCCTCAAAGACCGAGTAGTTTTAACCACAAGTAAAGCCATTTTGTAATGAGGAAAAATAACCGACCGAGGTTTTCAAAATTGATAGGAACCCCTCCATTTTCAATCTTCAAAAGAATTGAAAAAGGTTAAAATTTATGTTCCTTTGACTGAAATGTTGAAACAAACCAGTTACAAAGCTCAAGTGTCTCAATTAATGTGCCCACCCACAATAGCCCCATTGCAAGATAAACTTAAACTTCAAGAAGAGAGGCCCATGGCTGTGTTTGGACCCCATGTTAGGAATAATATTCTTCCACTGCCCCTTTCTATGTCACCTTGGTGATTCATGATCTCCTACTACATGACTACATGATTGACTGAGGATATTATAATAACTTGATACCATTGTATGTCATGGAACATTTTTTACTACAAATAACAAATCCATACAAAGATTTGTACTCCTTTGACTCTAAGAGAGTAAAGTGCCTAGGGAAGATTAAATACCTAGTGGTCAATTTGGCTCAAATCCGAGTAAAAAGTGTAGTAATGGACATTGTAGTTGCTGACATCCCTGCAAGATTTCGTATGCTTTTTTCTAGGTCCTCAGGATAAAAAATTGGAGGATCCATAAAACTGGAATTGACATATGCTACCATTCTTGTGTTTGGTGGAGAAGAACATCGATTATACAGAGAATCCAAATTTTTGAAGACAGTCACAAAGGAAAATTGCTCAAACAATGCCCCTGTGTATGGTAAGGAGAAGGGATTTTCTTGTCTTTTATTAGAAGAAGATGATCAAGTAATGGGAGACACTCAAGTGGAATGTACAACTTAGCTAAGTAAATAATCATTGGAGCATAACAAGGTATGGAAATTATATTTCGATGGTGCTTAGTATACAGAAGGAAATGGGGCAAGTGTTTTTTTAGTGTCTCTAGAAGGAAACATGTTCTCTCTCGCTTTCAATATGGAGTTTGAGGCCACAAAAAATGTTGTCGAATATGAAGATTTGTTGTTGGGGCTATAAGCTGCTAAAAACCCTAACATTTGGTGCTTCACTGTATTTGGGGATTCATAGCTGGTGGTGAAGCAAATAAAAAACCAATGCCAAACCAAGCATTCAAGGTTGAAGGCTTACTAAAATGAGGTGTGAGATTTGATTGAGAACTTTTTCTTAGCCTTCAATATTCATCTTTTACCCAGATAAAGAAATCATATGGCTGACTCATTGGCAATTACTGCTAGTAATTTTAAGCCTCCCCAAAATCCCTTGCTTTGATATGAAGTCGTGGTCAGGTACATGCCATCGGTACCAGAAAATGTGAAGTGTTGATAGGTGTTTGAAGATGAAGAACAGATCAAGTGCTTCATGGAGGTGGTCGGTGAATTCTCAAATATGGTGATCCATCAGGAGGTGAAGGAGCCGACAGGGGAATGACAAGAAAATTGGGAAGGGTCTATTGTTGATCACAAAATCTTGCAGATAAAGGAAAATATCATCCATAGAGGTTTGGCTCCATTGGAAAGTATTTTCAACTCAAATGATGTGGCTGCTAAGCCTGTTGAACAAGACCATGAGGAGGTGGTGGATGATTCTAACATTGACACCAAAGAAGATCCTAAAATCATCAAATTCGCTAAAGGAGTTTCTAAGGAATACAAAAAAAGGTACCTGTGTCTTTCTAAGGAATACATGGATGTGCCTACAGGGCTTTGGATTAACGGTGAATGGGTGCACTGTTAATGCACTCCTTGCGATAGGTCACTGGTTCAAATCCCCGTGGATGCTTACCTACTAAAAAAAAAGGAATACATGGATGTGTTTTCTTGGTCATATAATGATTTGAAGACTTTTGATCCCAGTGTCATACAACTTAAAATTCCTCTAAAAACTAGGGAAAAGCCATATAAAAAGAAACTCAAGTAGATTAATCCTTTGCTACTCCCATTGATTGAAAAGGAGGTGAAGAAACTATTACAAGCTAAGATAATTGTACCTTTAAGGTATTCCAACTAGGTAGAAAAATTGGTTCCAGTCAAGAAGAAGAATCGATAAATAAGGCTGTGCATAGATTTCAAAAATTCGAATAAGTCCTCACTGAAAGATAACTATCATATGCCTAAAATGAATTATATTTTGTAGAAACTAGTAGGGTCTTCCCGAATGTCAATGTTGGATGGTTTCTCCATATACATCCAAGTCATTGTACACCCTGAGGATCAGAATAAAACAACTTTTACTACACCTTGGAGGACTTTTATGTATGCCAGAATGCCTTTCAGCCTCATAAATGCTAGAGCTACTCTCCAAAGAGTGATGGATATAGAATTTTTTGAAGAGGGGGATAAACTAGTAGTAATATACCTAGATGCCATCACTGTGACCTCTGATTCAGGTGAAAGCCACCTCAAGAACTTGCAGATCACCTTTGAAAAGTGAAAAAGGTATGGTATGTCCTTAAACCTGAAGAAATATCAGTTTGTTTTAAATAAAGGGAAGTGATTGGTTCATATTGTAGGAAAGGAAGGAGTAAATATTGATCCAAAAAGGGTGGAGGCTATTAATAATATCCCTTTACCCTAGAATAGGAAGGAGATTCAAGTTTTATTGGGCAGAATAAATTTTCTAAGGAGAATCATACCAAACTATGCTCAAATTATCAAAGAAAGCAAAAATATGTTGAAGGAAGTCAAGTGGACCATAGAAACCATGGATTCATTCTCTAGAATAATTCATTTTTTCTATAGAAGACCCAACCTTATTCAACCCATATTATCAGAGGCCATTCTTAGTGTTCTCTTTTTCCTCTCCCAACACAGTGGCAATTGTTCTATTGCAGAAAAATAATGAAGGATAAAGACAACCCATCACATTTTTCAGCCAGGTGTTGTAAGATGCAAAGCTAAAGTATAATATCTTAGAGAAGCAATCTTATGCCTTGGTTAAGGCCCTAAAATTCTTTCAAATTTATGTCCTGTAGTCTAATATAATAATGTATGTCGCAACTATTGTCGTGAAATATATTCTCGTATAGGGAGATAGTGAAGGTAAGAGGGGCAAGTAGATTGCTAAAATTCAAGAATATGACATGGAGCTCAAACCCACTAAGCTGAACAAAGGGTAGGGAGTAGCTAAAATATTATCTGAGGCTAACTTCCAGGCCCTAGGTATATATTTGTTGAAAGATAACGAAGGAGGACGCGAAAGAGAAGAGGAGCATAAAAGCATTGTATCCTCAACACAAAAAATTAGATGAAGTACCTCACCTCACATTGGTAAAAATACATTGTCCATTATTTACATTTTTTTGAGTGCCTGATAAATTTTGACTAAGTTAAATATAGAGCCCTGAGGTTGCAAGATCAGAATTTTTTTATCTCAAATGAATAGCTATATTGGAACAACCCCGTGGGGATTTTGCTATTATGCATGGTTGAAGAGGAGATTTCCAAGGTAATTGATGAATTCCATAACTGTGTTTGTGGGGGACATTATATTTGGAGAGCCACGACTCATAAAATCCTCAAACCCATATTCTATTGGCCCAAACTATTCAGTGAGGTGCATACATATGTTCGAGCCTATGATAAATGTCAAGTTTTCGTAGAGAAGCAGAATTTAGGGCCCCTCCCCTTGATCCCTATGTTTGTGGAGGATCCCTTTAGGAAATAGGTACTAGACTTCATAGAAGAAATAAACCCACCATCCAACGTTCAGCGCAAGTGGATACTTACAACCATTGATTATTTCACGAAATGGGTGGAGGAAATCCCAACTAGAAATGCAAACGATCCCGTGGTCATCAAGTTTGGCTGTCCAAAGAATATTATCACTAATAAAGCTTGAGTGTTCAAGTTAGCCAATTTTCTTAGCTTATGCAAAAAATACAACATCATCATGGGGCACTCCACCGCCTACTACCCGCAGCGGAATGGACTAGTTGAATCTTCAAATAAAAATCTAGTGAGGATTCTAAAAAAAACCATATCAGAAAATCAGAAAAACTTAGACTCATATTTGAAATTTTCCTTATGGGCCAATAGAGTCACTACCAAGAGGTCAACCGAGGAGTTTCCCTTTGAATTGGTATATGGAAAAGTTTCCATTTTCCCTATCCAACTAGCCATGCTAGTGGCTAAAATTCTACAAGATGTTGAGAACCCAAATTCTTTGACCATGAGAATAAATTAGTTGGTATAATTGCAAGAAATTAGAGGGGAGGTAACTCAGAATCTGATTAAATATCAGGAAAATATGGAGGCTATTTTTGAAAAAAAGGCAAGGGACAGGCCCTTACATCCAGGAGATTTAGTGCTTAGATGGGATATTAGGAGAGATGACAAAGGAAAACATGGGATGTTTGATCCCTTGTGGTTTGGACCTTTCAAGATATCTTAAGCCAAAGGAAACAACACCTTCTTACTGGAAATCTTGGATGGCTAGGTGCTTGAACTGCCTGTGAATGGGAAATTTCTCAAGCTTTATTTCCAACATTAAAGAGGTCCATTTTCACCCATTGTATCTACCGGTGAGCCATTGTACATACTAGTAATGCTTTAATTTATTAATGATATTCTCTTATTTTTATGTACTTGAATAAAATGACTCCATGCCCAATGGCTAAAACGCATTAATCAACAGGTTCTCGATGCATTGCTTGCAATACATTATCCCCAATTGGAGCCGATGTTTTCACGTGTCATTCCATCTTATAGTTGTGTCAAATGGCCCTATATCCATCCCTAGTATAGGGAAGGATGGGGGAATCTTGGTGTTCCAAAGGGAAAACCAAAAAGGAGAGCCTAAGTCCCAAATCCATAAAAGTGGCAAAATTTCGGAGACTGAAATTGAAAGGGGGTCGAAATATTGGGAGTCAATATTAAAAGCACTAGCAACCGGCGTATTAAGTTTGTTGGATATCAGAGGAAGGAACATGGAGACCTTGGCGATTTATTTTAAAAGAGGGCCAAAAATGGCATATCAAAGCCTCAGCATCTCAAGACCTGATATAGGAAGGAGAAGACTTCAAAGCATAATGCTTTTGGGATCCTAGAGTTTTGTAACTTGTTAGAAATTGAAATGATTCAAACAACCCTAAGATTTCCCTTGAAAAGAAATACAAAGGAAATCATTGAAAATCCGAAGACCTGAGGGCCTTTTTCTCTCTCCTTCGAAGAAGACACATGGCAGTTAGTGATTGGCCCCGAGAAGCATGAATGATAGATACATACAATGGACATGTGGTAGCTGATTTCGACATTTTCAGGGGCCTAATGGGGTAAATCTGGGTGACACAAGTCACCAATCAAGAGGCACCACATGGAGATGATGAACTCAACATGATGTCATCTCAGAGGTTGGAATTTCAGAGGAAAGAGATTCTATAACCCCTAATTAAATTGTTTTATAAAAAGTTCTGATCCAATGAAGGGGCTTTAATTTATGATTAACATCAGGTCATGGGAACCCAAGAGAACCCAGTGTGCAGAGCTAGGTTGGGCACCAAGCGCTATGAACCATATCTTGAATGTGAATATCAGACGTTCTATGCCAAAGTTGCGATAAGGAGGCTAATAGAAAATGGGTCTAATAACATCGGGATAATATGATTTTGTAACTTCTATTTTAATAGAGCTATGATGCACAGGGGCTCTGAAATCTCGAATGATGTATTGTATGAATGCCTCCGATCACAAGAAATGGTTCTATGGTGAATAAGAAATTAGAAGCTAAATGAAAAAGAGCTAGGGGCATTTGGAGGTTGTGATTTTGTAACTTTATTATGATATGAGTTATGATACATTAAATCCATATACGGTAGCAAATGCGTATGGAGACGAATGGGTCATCAGCTTAATAAATACATGCAGAAAGTTGGTGTCGTAGGAGTAATTGAAATTGCAGATATCGTTGGGTCAAGACATGAAGGACCACGATCTACAGAAAGGATTTTGGTCGTGTCTTGTGCTGATAATTAATCCATCCTCGATATATCATGCACGCTATGTGAGATTAAATAAATAATAGTGCCATTAGTTCAGAGAAACCATGCCATTGTACCTTTTTATCTTTGTACAGTATGACTGGGAATTAATTCTCAGTATGGAAATCACTCAAAGGTCCATTCTCAGAAGTTAATGATGCATGAATGTAATCAATTCATCAACACCCCACAAATCTAGATCATCAACCCACCACGAGTTCAAATGAGGGAGCCTAAGTACAACCGAGAAAATCAGAGGGATGAGCAAGCGAGATATTTTACTGTGACAATCATGACACCTCATGTTTTGATTATGTTTTGTACATATTTAAGTTCTAAGTGGGACCAAAATATGTTAGGAAAACTAGGCCACTTACATGCTCAGACAACTGGGCAGTTCAGATAGCTAGAACATTCAAGATATTTTTTCACTATTTGTTTGAACTCTCTCCCTATAAAAGGGAAGGGAAACTTAATATGGAAGGTTTGATTTTCCTAGTTTCAACGGATGTTATTGTTTTGAAAATACCACAAGTTGGGTCTATGACATGTGTTCCATTCCTAAAGATTAATGAAGAAGTTCATGGTGATTCCAAGCACTTGAGATATGTAATATTTTTTCTACCTCTATATATCATTTCATATGTGTAATTTTCTTCTTCAGAAATTGTGTAATTGTAGTTGATGGAATTACTCATAAATCACATATTTACTAATTTTATGTGATAGCAGACGATACCTACTAGATTGTGGATTTATCTATGTTATATGTTAGTAGATAGTACCTATGAGATATTGAGTTGAAGACCTTAAAATGCACTCCATAATTTTTGCATTTTGTTTCCTTTATCTCTCCATGATTCTACTAGGATTTACTGCATGGTATTTTGTGTTTAGCCAACCCTCTCCATCAACTTCCTCTTTTCGATTTCTCCTTTCCTTATTTACTACAACAATAATTTAAGTTGCAATCTTTGTGTCTCAGCCACCAGACTTGAGAATCTATTCTTGGGGGAATGATACATTGTTCATGTGTATATTGAAGTTGTCTCTGAGAAAGGTAATTGAACCAAAATCTAAATCACTTTACATCCATCTCTTGAGTTGTACTGATTTAGCTTCAAGAGAAACTAAGATGTCCTGGGAACTGATCTCTCCTGAACCCAAGGGTTGTCTCTAGGAGCTACAACAAAGTGCTAAATTGGACCTGGGTGACTAAGCCCATAAAGAAAGCTTTCCAGAATACTTATATGAATTTCAATTCTCTATCAAAGATCATAACATTTGGCATTCCATGTATTCTAAATATTTCTCGCATGAATATGTATGAAATTTGCATAGTGTTGTATGTAGATTGAAGAAGAATGAAATGGGCTACTTTATTCAACATATCTACTACCACCATGATTGAATCATTCTGTTTCTTAGTTTTAGGCAAGTATGTTATAAAATATAATGTAATTACTTCCCATTTCCACTTTGGAATGGGTAGCGAGTGAAGCAACCCAATGGGGTGTTGATGTTTAACCTTGAATTGCTAACACTGCAAACATTTAGCTAAGTACTCAGTGATATATTTCTCATTCCGAGCCAAAAATAATTTTTCTTTATAACAGTAAATAACTTCTGGTATCCGAGATCGGCAACATAAAGTCTCTTGTGAAATTCATCCAATATTAACTATCTAACAACTATATGATTTGGAACATATACCATTCCCCTAAAGGTAAGTAAATTGTCTTTATTTATACTATACTCAGTGTGTTGTTCAAAAATTTTTACTTGTTTAGTTTGCTCCCACAAAAACATATATTCTAGATCCTTATTCACAACCTCTTTAATCAAATAAGAAAAATTGAATTCACTTGACTATAAACGATTTCGTAGATGTGATGTGATTTCCTACTTAATGCATATACTACATATTTTTCTTTCCGTTTTAGGTTCTTAATATCGAAATCAAATTCACTTAAAAAGGTTGTCCACCTAGCTTGTCATGGTTTAAGAATAGGATGTTAAAACTTGTTAAGCTACAATGGTCAGTCCTTAACACAAACTTCTTACCCAGTAAGTAGTGTCTCCATACTTTCAAAGCATTACTATCGCAGTTAGCTCTAAACCATAAGAAGAATATCTCTGATCATGCTCCTTTCATTAACGATATTCGTATGCAATTACTTTTCCTTCTTGCATCAATAATTCTCCCACTCCTTCTAGACTTGCATAAATGCAAATGACGAATTCCTTCTTTGGGTCTGCAATTTCTAGCACTAGAGTTGTAGTTAATAAATGTTTTAATAACTCAAAACTACGTTAACAATCAACATTCCACTTGAAGGATTTTCCTTTCTTTTGCAAATAAATTATAGGATAAGCTATTCTAGAGAATCCATCATTAAAACGACGGTAATATCCTGCTAAAGTCATGAAAGATCGGATGTCAACAACATTAGTAGGAGTATGCCATTCCATAATAGTTTTAATTTTCTCTGGATCAACTACTATCCCTTCAGCAGAAATTATATGTGCTAAATATTGTATCTGATCCTTATAAAAAGCACACTTACTATATTTAGCATACAGTTGATGTTCACATAATGTTTGCAGGATTATTTGCAAATTCCTCTTGTCTTCCTCCAAATTATTTGAGTATATAAGGATGCCATCAATAAAAATTAGGACAAAATTATCAAGATAGGAATGAAACACACTATTCATAAGACTCATGAATGATTTCGGGGCATTGGTAAGGCCAAAGGCTGGAAACAAACACTCATAATGACCGTAATCTAATCTGAAGGTTGTTTTAGGAATATCTTCCTCCCTTGCCCTTATCTGATGATACCCGGATCAAAAATATATCTTAGAAAACAACATAGCCCCTTTGACTTGATCAAACAAATCATCGATTCTTGGCAAAGGATATTTATTCTTAATAGTCAATTCAATAAGTTTTTTGTAATCTATGCATAATCTCATAGTACCATCTTTCTTCCTAATAAACAAGACAGATGCTCCCCATGGGGATACACCTGGGTAAATGTAGCCTTTGTTAATTAATTCTTGTAGTTGCATCTTTAGCTCTATTAACTCAGGAATACTCATTCGATTAAGAGTTTTTGACATAGGTGCAACCCCCAAAATTATTTCTATGGTAAAATCTATATCTCACTTGGGAGGTAGCCTTGGAATTTCTTTCGGAAACACATTAGAATACTCCTGAATAATCGGCATACTTCCTAAGGAGGCTGACTTATCTTTTGAATTAGTGAATCCAACTTGGACTGCATATATTTGACATCATTTCCTAATACACTTACCTTGCTGGGAGGCGGTAATTGGTTGCAATTTCATAGTTCTTCTTAGCCCTTGAATTTCTTGTCTGGAACCCTCCTTAATAAGGTAATTGATAATTTTATTGTTGCAGTTCACTAGCAAACAATATCTTTCCAACCTATCCATCCCGTTTAGAACATCATAGGACCCTAAAGGTAACACATTCAGATTCACATTAATTAACTGGCATGCTATCTCAATGGGGCAATCGTCTACTTTGGTTGTTACCCTTATTTTTTCCCTGGTGGCAAAAATAATTTTGTCAACACATTTCCACAATTTTAGGACCGGTATAAGTTAAACTACCTCTTCGGTATATCGCAGTTGACACAAAATGGTTATGCATCTTACCTTCAAATTCGACCATAGTAGGTTGGTATTCGAATTGATGATCGTCTAAGGTAACATAAATCTTAGGTATACTTTTATCCACCTCACCAATTGTGGAAGCCTCATGTATGTTGGCAGTCTTCTCCATTCCATTGCGATGGGGGGGAATTTTTATAATAATGAGGCTCCCCATAACTCCAACACTTGAATGGAGGTCTCTGCAATTGGATGACCTTTAGTTTACTAGACACTTTCATTTGTTTTGATTCATTTTGTACTTTGAATTTCTACTAATTTTTCCTAGGAGGTTTTTTGTGCTCATTTTTGGGTAAATTCTTGGCATTTCCACTTTTTGTATTTTTTATGCTCTAGAAGTTTTTTTTTTTCCTTTTTTATTAGTACAAATATTTCTACGTTCCCCCTTCTCTCTCATATGTTCATAACATATTTATGCCTTCCTTACATCCTCGTCCATAGTTTTAGGATTGTCAAACTCCAAACACTCTTTCATAAATGTTGGTAGGCTACTCTTAATGCATTGTAGCTTGGCCTTCTCCTCCCTGATGTAAGGCACATACCTTAGCATGGATGTGAAGTTAGTCATAAACTCATCCATAGAGAGTTTTTTTCAATCGGATTTCATGGAAGTCCTTTTCCTTATTATCGTAAAATCGCTCAGTTAAGTACTTTCCTTTAAAGTAATTTTGGAAGTCTCCCCAAGTAACTCCCTATTCGCCAATTGCACGAATGAACTCAACCTCTTCACACCACAATGTAGCCTTCCCCTGAAGCTGATAAATCGCTAATCTCTCCTTCAAGTTATCATTATATTCATAGATTTAGAAGTATTTATTCATGTTAACCAACTAGGCTTCAATGGATTCTTCCACTTCCCCGTCAAAACTTGGGGGTTTAATCTTCTTGAAATCCCCTTTTAGTTTAGTTTTCTATTTCTTGTTTTTCCTAGGAGCTTAGGCATTATCAGAATCCTCTTCATTTTCACCTTTGTTCCCCTCTGGTCTTGTGGTTTGACTTCCTACTACCATATTTGCACCTCTCTACCTTTGTTCATCATCCCTGTCTTCATTTCCAGGACTGGGTATGGAATTTCTATCGTTTTGGTGATCAAAAAGACTTTCAATATTTGTTCTTGGTCTCATATTAGCCTCTCATTTTCTGCCCACAAACTAGCCATTTTGGTCCTTAACTGCTAAACAATTTCTAGCAACATGGAAGTTGGTTTTGGGTTCCTCCATCTAATTGGACCCACATCTCTGGTTTAGCTCTAGAAATAGGTATGGGGCCATATTCTAGAGATGGTCATATTGGCTATGTAATTTCAGCTCCTCTTCTCATTTTTCTTCCTTTGTCATCACAGTATATATATTTGTTAATCAGTTTTCCAAGTAGGTCACAGTATTGCAACCTGTTCGCTCTAGTACCACTTGTAACCTGCATCATATCCAAGTAAAAAAAAAAAAAAACTCCAATCACTCAAGACTACACCATTTGGAAAATTCATATTACTCCTTTTTTTATTAAATTAATTTGTTAAATATGCACAAGGTGCATCATGCCTTTAAGTCTTGTGGGTTAGTTTCCCTTTTTCATGATATGTGTATATACATCGTTACGTTGAGGGTTACATACTTCAACGATTTTAAACATAAGAAGATGTAAATTAATCATTCAATAATGGTGAATATTTATTTCATGTATACGGCCCAAAGCTTGAATAGGTGACTTAAGGCTTTCAATTATTATTATTATTAGAAAGGTATGGAAATATCTCGAATCATATCGCTATACCAACCGTAATGATTATGGTTTACACCTGGACTTAGATCCTCCATCCACTCCATCACTTGATCCGAAGGCTCAGATTATCATTGAACGGTTATGGATAACTGGCCCACTCTCTGGGCTGCGGTTCACCTGGTTATTCCCTCATCGAGGCAGAGGGTTTCCTAGCGCTGCAACCAAACTGGTAATGGTTAGGTTTTAGAGTTGTCTTCTCTAGTTCAAGCGTATAGGTATTCTCGCTTCCTCTATAACTACTATTATTTATATGCTGCTCATTATCTCAGTGGCATTCTTACCAAATTAGCCCTTTTTCTATAGATGCTGACAAATATTTTCTCAATCCATAGTCAGATTGGGGTAATGGACCGTGGTATTTCACTTGGGTAAGGAATGGTTCTCCCCTGAATTAATTCATACCACCCACACGACCCTTTTTCCTTCCTACCCAATTGACATAAGGGTTTTCTTACTTGTAGTTCAACGATGATGTGCATTTTCGCTGTGGTTTTCTCTCAGGTAACGCTCATCCGTTCTTACTTTTTAAATTGTAACTATTCTTTCTCGCCTTCTTCCAATATCAATTCTAATGTGTTTCTTTCTCCTTGGTTACCTGCAGGTGGAGATAATCTTTTTATAATGCATGGCTAAATTATTTACTTATCGGTCTCTCAAAGCACTCATGTATGCTTTCGCTCTTTCCAGGTTTTGCTAGAAACGCTCATACCCTGCCATGAGGCATACTGTAAATTCACCTGTCAGGGTTATGGTGTAATTAATTAAGTTTATTTTGGTGGCCAGTTTGGTTTCACCTTAGTCCAAAGATTATGGGTTATTCCCATACATTTTGTTGTTTTTTTTGCGAACGCTCGCAACACCATTAAGGCCACAAACATTGTTTAACACTAATAAAATTTCCATGGATACTTCGGCATATTAGGGTTATAGTTCTTTATTTATGGATATAAAATATTGTATGATCCGTATAAAATTGGAATTTCATGGTTGATAAGATTGTAATACATTTATGAACTTATGATATTCGGTGCATTTGGATTATTGCCTTATTTCTTTTCAATGGCTCGATGTTTTGGAAAGTTAGCTAGATGTGTTGTACTTCTTCTCTCTCTATTTTTGTTGCCAATATAAGGGTTTTGTACTTCTTTTCTCTCTATTTTTGTTGCCAATATAAGGGTTTTAGCCCGTTACAATATTTGTTAATGAAGTCCGATGTAAGAAAAAGTATAACGTAGAATTATTGTTTTCATTATATTACCTAGTTGCATGTCGACTTATGATACTTTCCCTAATCGGAACTAAGGTAACTGGTGGAATTTGAGACCTAAATACTTGGGTTCTATATATTCTACCCATAGGGTACAAGACATCACATTTGTAGTGTCCGGGCTACCTTGGAAATGAACTCCGAGTTCCTTTCCCCTGGCCTTTAACAGAAACCCCTATTCCCAGTTCATATATCAAACGATTGTATTTGTCAATTATTTTCTAACATTTTATAATGTGTTTAATGGTTAACAATCGAGGGTTCTTGTCTTCAAGTTATTTCCTTACCTCATATTATTTTTACTTTATGAAGGAAAAAGTGTTATGGTTCTAAACCTATGCCCTTAAGCATTCTCGTCTCCTAATTCAAATTCAACACTATTATTCCAGATACATACACTATGCTTTACCTTGTAATGAATAAATTACTCTTCATGTATTTATTGATTTTTCTTAACTTTATTTAAATGCATGTAATGAGAACTATGTTCCTTAATAATAACATATTCAAGGGCCTGTGTACAACTAAATTCTTCTTTAAAGCAACCTTTTCATCATCATTCAAAATATATGGTAACCGACTCAAGTTTGCTCAAGCTATATCAAGAAAAGTCAATTTTCTTTATCATTTAGAAAATTAGTACCAAAATTTCAAAACTCAAATTTCTTTATCATTCATAAAATTAGTAATAAAATTTTTGGAAATTAAAACTTCACTTATATGTCTTAGTTTGCTCTGCAAGAGAAATAAACCAGGGTAGGACTTTTGTAATCACCCAACCTATGAGACTGACATTTACGTCTAAGTCTTCCCTCGAGCCTCTTATTTTCTAGAGAAATTTAAGACAACAACAATTATAGGACCTCAATACCTCCAGTCCGGTCCAAAATTTCATTTTTAGGGTTTCCACTCGTTATGACCAGCTCAAGAATACCCTTCGACAATACACCTGATTGATATGGTCCTGTCACAAGCTTTTCTCTTTGTTTATTGTTAGAATATTATATATATTACGGAGAAATGGAACACATAAAATATTGCAGAAATATAAACACAAAAAATGCACAAAACAAGAGAGACACATATATACGTGGTTCACCCAGTTTGGGCTATGTCCACCTCGAATAGACAGTCCTTCCTTTCTATTAACCAGCAAAATGAAGAGACACAACCTACAGCAAATCCGCTGTAATATCCTCTGTCTTCTCTCACAGTCTCACCTCTCTGTTTCTCGTTCACACAGAATACACATCTATCTCACAGCCTTAAATACAATGCCCTCATACAAAGAGAGGGGTTGCCTTCTAGGGCAAAAAACCCTAAACTAAACATAAGTTCTATCGTCAGA
>APFE031572660.1:119215-140730 GCA_000404065.3 Pinus taeda
ATACAGATAATATTCCATCTGCATCTTCCACAGCGAGAAGTTTTGGCCATTAAATTTCTCGACCCTAAACTTACCATTTTCCGCCATTGCTCCCACTCGAACTAGGAACCCTTCTTTCCTGTGAGTTTATCAGCCAAATAGACCTTCGGCTATGATACCAGTTGTTAGAATATTATATATATTACGGAGCAATGGAACACATAAAATATTGCAGAAATATAAACACAGAAAATGCACAAAACAAGAGAGACAAAGATATACTTGGTTCATCCAGTTTGGGCTACATTCAACTCGAATAGCCAGTCCTTCCTTTCTATTAACCAGCAAAATGAAGAGACACAACCTACAACAAATCCGCTGTAATATCCTTTGTCTTCTCTCACAGTCTCACCTCTCTGTTTCTCGCTCACATAGAATACACATCTATCTCACAGCCTTAGATACAATGCCCTCATACAAAGAGAGGGGTTGCCTTCTAGGGCAAAAAACCCTAAAGTAAACATAAGTTCTACCATCAGATCATCCGCCTAATGAACGGCCCAAATTGACTAGAAATTACTATACTTTTACAAGGCAAATTTTCAGTTGTTTTTAGCTTCAGGGCGCTGCCCCCGAAACCCCCTACCAGGGGGGGGCTCCAAAAGGTCGTAACCGCCCCCCCTGGACCCCCCCTGCAGCGAATATTTTACGGGCGGCGTTGCCGCACCCATTTTGAACTGGGCTCCAATGTGGTGGTACTTTTGAATATAGAAGATAATCAGGCTCCACACCCAACATTTATCACTTCCCTCCCTAGCCACTCGTGGCCTCCCCTAACTGAGATGTTTTCTTTTAATCTCTTCAGGGGAAGGGAGTAAGTGTCTAACTACCTGGAAACTCAAGATTTTCTCTTTGAAGTCTTTCCTTGTCATTTACCTAACTTAGCATAATTTTTAAAATAAATAAAATAAATACACTTTTATGATTAAGTTCCTTTTACCAACCTCTACCAAACAGAATTACAACGCGTTTCACAATAAAAAGTAAATGACGATTATTTACATGACCAGGCGTGTACAGGTTTTTGTAAGCATATTATTGAGACGAAAGGCTTATTTTATAGTCCATTATCAGAGAGATGTGTAATTATGTCTGTGTTCAACTTGGAGTTAAGAGTATCCCTTTTAAAATTAAAATATATATATTAAAAAAAAACTTCGTTTACAGTCCACTATGAGAGAGATGTGTAAGTATGTCTATGTTCAACTTGGAGTTGACAGTGTGTTGTAGGGGCTACAACCACCTTCCAAAATTTTTCCTTAAACTGTTTTGGAGCCTGCCTACCAACTTTTCATAGCAGCTCACCTTGCTTCATCAAGTTCACAAGCTTCAGTGTTTTTCTCACACAAAGGCAGCCTATTGATCACAGCTTGATCCATTCCCATCATAGGTTGTTCACCCGGACTTGGTCTAGTTGCAGGCTGAGCAACTTCCCCAAGAAAATTGTGCATTTCTGGAGGGCAACCAGCCTTCCCTCCAGAAATTGCACAATCCTGTCTGGCAGCTTGCTGGGCTCCAAGATTGCACAATCCTTCCAGTCAACACTCCCAGTAGGAATTGCACAATTTTCCCCAACAAGGCTTCTCAGCCCAGAATTTACGCAAATATGGGTAGCAGTTAGCGGCTCTACCTAGAAATTACGCAAATCTCCTAAGCAACCAGCCCAGCTTCCAGCCAGAAATGCACATTTTATCCTAGCAATTGAGTAGTCTCTTGCATGTGTAGCTGAGTTGATCGGTTCCCTTCGGGACCGAGAAAAACTAACTTTCATGCATGAGCTAATTCTCCCAAGGCAACATACAAAGGCATCTCTTGTTTCAAGGATCTATGTTTAGCAATTGGAGGTTACATGCAAGGATCATTTCAGAAACCTCCCACCAAGTGTTACTTGCCCTAGATTTTTGGCATGTGTGTCAGAGCTTCGATGTTATCAAAACTCATCAATTGGATGCTGCAGAGCTCATTCCTCCCATCAACCTTATAGCTCTGACATCCCACATCCCATCTAGGAGCTATTGGCACATTCATCTCATCTGTTTTCGGGTAAGCTCGCTTTCCATGACTTGTGTTGCATTTCTGTCGCTTTTGTGTTTTTTGTTGTACAAATATTGTTTGCTTGTTTTATTTGAATGCTTGTTGTCGTTTACATGTATATTAGCTTGTCCTAGCACTGTTTCAGTTTTCGTTTCTATCTCATTGTTGTCGCATGCATGAAACTGTTTTTCATGAATGTCACTGATTTGGCAACTCGCCTCACCCACATACATGTTGTTCCATTTTCTGAATCTGTCATTCACTGTTTGCATGCATGATCATTCAATTATTATTACACTCGGTATTAGCAAGAATTCTCACTCAAATTCACTTTCAGTTGCCCGTCGGCGAGTCTGGGTAGCCTTGGCCCAGACTCTGCCTCACCAAGACAGCATTGCATAATCCTGAGAGGGGAGGCTCTACCTTCCTCTCCAGTAATGCATATTTTTCCCATCAGTTGTTCCCTAGGCTTGCTTTGCGCAATCTTGAGGGACAATGGCTATTGGCCAGGAAAATTGCACAATGCAATCACTAAGCCTGCACCCATTTCTAGTTGAGATTGTGCGTTGTGCAATTCCAGCAGTCAGTAGCTAGATTGGACTATGCATTGCATAGTTCCAGTAGTCAGTCAGTCTCCCAACAGCCTAGACTGTGCCTTGTGCAATCTTGGTAGTTAATCTCCTGACCTCCTGGCCGAAATTGCGCAACCTTCATGATTAGTCACACAAGTATGTTGCAAGTCAGTTCTTAAGTTAATTTTGGTTTTCGGCTCAAAAATTTATTGCCATGAGTGTTGCCATGTCTCTAGGTATTGCAGGTGTTCATCTGCCTCTCAGCAATGCAAGTACCATGATTTCAAGAGAGCAGAGTCGAAGACACCTTTCATAGCACAGTTGAGGATGTAGTCGATCAAATGTCTATGAGCTTTCCTACTCATGAAGATATCAAGTTGTTCATAGACAAGAACATCAAGATATCACAAAAACCAACATCATTCACAACAGCTGAAGGCGACATATCGAATGCAATGAATGAAGTGAATGCAATGAATGAAGTGAATGCAATGAACGCAACGAATGCAACGAACACAGCGAATGAAGTGAATGCAATGAATGCAAGAGGAAGGTTGGTAACAACAACAAGGTGGAACGAAGTTGCAAGATCAAGCAGATCCACTGATGATGAAAGAAACTCTGGAGACTCAGGTTATGAGGTGACAGTGCGACATGGAGATAGCGCGAAGATAGAGAATGGAACAAGAAGGAGTTGCATGCACTGAAGAAACAACTCAAGGAATAACATGAAGTTGCATAGACAGACGAATGAGTTGTAACAGGAACAAGAACAACAGTGGGTGCAACATGCACTCATGGATGAAACTACGCTCGTACAAGTCAAAGATCCATCCCAACAACTGGCACGGAACAAACATGGTGAGCAGTGTTGTTGATCTCATGCAAGAGATTCAGAAACATGCATGTCATTGTGTGCATGCATGCGATCCAACCCATTTAACACACTTACCAAGGTGAAGACAAGAAGCAATTCCAACTGTAGCTAAACATTTACCTCAGCAAGTTGATGCGCATGAATACCAACACACACTTGAAGATTAGCATGGACACTATGCATCGGTGTGTTTCTGGTTCAGCCGCACCCAAGAAGACCATGCACATGTTAGCAGATGATTTGGATGAAGGAGTCGAACCAATGCACTAGTTGCAGTAGATGCAAGAGTTCGCTTCACCAAGACGTCACCATGACGTGCATGCACACCATCACGGACGACCAAGTTTGGCATCAGATCACCACCTTCACCATCACAAGCATGTCAAAGAGTTGGTCTCATCACAATAGACAAAGTGTCATTGATGTCTTGAATGGCTTTCTCAGGCCATGTTGTCTCACATGAGTACATGTGCATTGTAATGTTGAGTCATGTCAAGTGTCAATAGTTGGATGTAACAGTCATAGAGTAGGTGAAGAGTCATGAGGGTAGTTGAACTATCACAAAGGGGAATATTAAGGGTCACCCCACCCTTTGCTATAAATAGTCCCTAATAACTCATTGTAAGTGATTTTGGTCAGCCAAGCTTCTAATAAGACTATCTTGGAGAAAGCTTGGACAATATTGTAACATGGCTTGTCTTCTCCACTGCATGGAGATATTTCATCTCTTTGGAGGAGTAGACGAATGTGGATGTAACATTCCACTGTTGGGGCTAGCAGGTTTACATGGATGTATTGTATGATTGGGACTTACACTTCTTTATATAATAAGAGCCAACACATTTTCATGCATATGTTTTTATTGTAGTTGGACTGCTCGGTTTCTTAGCAATATATGATGTTTAACTTACTTAGTTGTGTATGAACTACTTTATATGCGATTATATGAATCTTGTTGCAGATGTGTTATTGGTTTAACCATCACTTTGGATTTCCGACTGATTTTCTTTCCAACTTGTGATACATCTTCACTCATGCGCTCCGCTTTTAGCTAAGTACTACTACAGGTTTCCAAGGGGCACTCATCACACCCCCCATGTGTTAGAACCTCTCATTCACCTTCCTTGACTCACTGCAGTGGTCACGCCCTTGCTATTGACAAAGTTATCTTACTTTCCTCTGTGCGACATCGCAGTCAAGGCATTACCTTATGACCCACTATTGGGACTCGTACACCAAATGGTCTGAGGTCTAATTGGGACTTCTTACTAGGGAGATCCCCTTTACATGTTGGCGGGTCCAGCACTGTCAACATTTTTGGCGCTAGAAGGAGGGCCAGATGACAAGTTGTTCCCTCTCATCTGGTTTTGAACCTTTTCATACCTTTCGTGGATTCTTGCACTCTTCTCCCCCCACGATGTTTTTCAAATCGTGAAGATGTCTCCATCACAGGGCAGTTTTTGGATCTCTTGTCCATTTTCATGTATGATGGTTAAGCCGAAGTGGCTTGGCCTGAGTACTTACATGCCTTTCTTTCCATGCTTCATGAGGAAGATGGGTGTTCTGACAAACAGACCAACCTGTTTCTTGCACACACACTTCGTGAATCTCCACGTCGTTGGCTTCTCAGCCTATTGGCTGACAGCATGCACTCACTTGCGCACATTTGTGATCTTATTGAAGACACTTTCTATCATTTTGATCTAGACCATTTTGATCGGAAACTGTTACAGCAATGGAAGGCTCCGCATGAATAGGTTATTATTTTTTGGCAGCGCTTCCATGACTTGCAGTTTCAAGCTCCAAGGAGCGAGATAAAATTTTCTTATCTTTTGGACCGGTTCGAGTATTGCCTTAATAAATCTTCCCGTCCCAAGAATAAGCTTGAGATCAAGCCTTGTTCAACATTCTTAATTGTTGGAGTTACGAAATCTCATGTGGATGGGGTCACTTTCTCAACTGACTATCCGCCTCCCTCTCATTCCATAGCTCCACCACTACCAAGTGATGTTGAAGATCATTCTCACACACCTGTTCATCTTTCACATTCTCCCAACATCACTTCACTCAATTTTTGCACAGATTTGGTTGTCATTCCTTCAAGTTCTCATATGCATTCTATTCTACGACCTTCGTCTTCACACTCGGGTGTTACTTTGAAGGATGTTATCTTGTGTTTGTCCATTCTGGACTCTTCACTTGTTGTGAACGAGGAACAACCCATTGATGGAGTTAGTGTTGCACAACCAACATGCGTTGTCATTCATGAAGAGTATGAGTGGGTGCTTTAGCATCAACACTCTGCGAAGGATGATTCCCTTCCATCCGAGCCCACTCTGTTCTTTCTTGACCTCTTTGGTGAACCTGCCATCCATGATTTTGCATGTCTTTCTTCATCCACAAATGCACCCATTATTGATCACTGGCAGGACTCGTCAGGTGTTGGTCCATCATTCGAAAATGGAGAGGATAAGCTCTTCATTGAAAACCCAGTTGATCTTTCATCTGTCTTTTCCGAAAACATAGAGGATGAGTTTGTTCACTTTTCATCTACCCCTCTGTTTGATTCATCTGATCATGAGGATGCCGATGAAATCATTGATTTTTCTGATCATTGTGGTCGTGATCCATTTGTTTCTGTATTTGATCACGATCATGACTCTATCACAATTGATATTTCGAAGCCACTAGTTTATGATGATCTACCTGATGATGAAGTTGAAACACCCAAGGTTGTCGAGGCACTTCAACCCAAGCTAATGGTTATGTAAGATCCTTGCTCTCTTGGGGTTATTCTCACTTCCAATTAAGAAACTGTTCAATCACCCAAGGCTCCTCATCACTCATTTGTATACATTTAAGATCCATCTCACACATAGATCACATCTCCTCCACTCGAACTACATAATCCCATCACTCATGCATTAGAGGAATCTTACATTGCAAGCACACGTGTACGACATAAGTTATATTTGTTTCTTTTGTTTGCTTGCATGTCTCAATTAAGAGTGTGCTTATGCTTCAAAGTTGCACGTAGTGTCACACAACACTATGATAAGTCCACAGACTGCTAGTCATGCACTTGCACTCACTTATGTCATGTGGGCATTTTCAAGAACAAAGTGTGGTTGTCTTCATTGTTATATCTTTCTTGTTGGCTAGTTCACACAACTGGGTTGCTCGCAGACCAAACCTTCACCAACATGGGTCAACCAATTCGTCAGTGGTTGCATTACAAATATCACTTTACGTGATCAGGCCCATGCATCGTTAGTGTAGGAGTAGGAGTAGCGTTTGCTTTCAGTCAGTTTACTTGCATGCTTGTTTTCTTACTCGCTTTGTTTGTTTGTTTGATTTCTTGCTTGTTTTTTTAATTGCTTTTCTTTCACTTTCGCTTCTTCTCTTGCTTTGCCTTGTTGTTTGTTAGTTCGCTTTTTTCGTTCTCATCCCCATGTGTTAAAACCTCTCATTCACCTTCCTTGACTCACTGCAGCGGTCACACCTTTGCTACTGACAGAGTTATCTTACTTGCCTCATTGCGACATCCCGGTCAAGGCATTACCTTACGACTCACTGTTGGGACTCCTACACCAAACGGTCTGAGGTCTAATTGGGACTTCTTACCGGGGAGATCCCCTTGACATGTTAGCTGGTCCAACACCATCAATACAATGTCCCTTTTAAATTTAAAAATATATATTTAAAAAGAAACTTCAGATTTAATAAAAAAACAAAAATGAATATACATGTTTGGCTTGTTTAATTAAAGTATTATAAACATCAACAATCTCATATTAGTGGTCATACTAAGGAGAGAAGTGATAAAATTAATTCCGCTCACTCTCAACCATGTGTCCCTTTTAAAATTAAAAAATATATATATTAAAAAAAACTTCAGATTTAATAAAAAAAAAAAATAAATATACATGTTTGGTTTGTTTAATTAAAGTAATATAAAACATCAATAATCTCACTATTAGTGGTCATACTAAGGAGAAGTGATAAAAATATTTCTCTCACTCTCAACCATTTTCATGTAGGAGATAATAAAAATAAAAAAAGGAAAAATGAATAACTAGTCTCACTCTTTTATGCCCAAGTAAATTTTGACTCATTTTATATAGGTTAATAATAATAATAATTATTATTATCCAATTTTAATTTGACTGCTAAGTCTACGAAAGCATACATACTCTACCCCCTCTCATTTTGAACTTGTGACTTCTTATGAAGAAACAGATGCTCTTAACTATTAGGCCCACTCAAAATGTATAAGATAAGATGCTTAATATTATTAACATAGCTTATTAATAATGCTAGAAGCCCAGTGCGAACATCTTCTTTTTATTCCTTTTAATTGTTAATTTATATGTAATTTTAAATTATCAAATGCTATTAAAAAGTTAATAATGAATTTTATAACTAAATGTTCTTTAAAAAAATAGTTTAATTATTCTATATTTTATTTTGTAATATATATATATATATATATATATATATATATATTAATATATATTATATATATAAAATTTGATTAAAAAAAAATAAATTAGAATTAAGAATTATATCATCTCTCCAATTTTAATACTTCATCATTTTTTCATAGTTTTAAATTCATTTATACATTTTAAATAATAAGAAATCAATATCATTTAAATTTATATCATCATTTTTTAAAATAAAAACTAATAAATCATAAATATATTTTTTACCATCACATTTTGCTAAAAAAAAAAAAACATCTAATAATTTAATTAAATGACACCAAAATACATTTTTGCAAAAAAAAACATCTAATAATTTAATTAAATGAAACCAAAATACTTTTATAAACAATTATCTCCGCTTATATAAATTTCCATACAGTATAATCAAAATAAAATTTAAACAAAATTTATTCAACTAATATTGGAGCAAATTTCATTTTTTATATTTGATATGGAAGCCCTCACGTTACTTAAATAAGAATTGCATAACTTGAAAAAGGGAAAAAATCGTTTTATATATTCGACAAATGATCCCTCATACCTTTTCAGGTTAAAGTAGAGTTTTATGACTTGTCAATGTGCCTAGAATTCTATGTTGTTAAATGGGGATGACTTAATGTTTACTAAAAATGTGTTTTTATACGAATTCAAAACTTAATATTAACTTATTCAATTGAATACGATAATCATATTTATACAAATTCAAAATGGAATAACTTTACAAATTGAAAATTGAATATTACCTAATTCAATTGAATAGACTTAATGTTTACTAAAAATGTGTTTTTAGACAAATTCAAAACTTAATATTAACTTATTCAATTGAATACGATAATCATTTTTATACCAATTCAAAATGGAATAACTTTACAAATTCAAAATTTAATATTAAGTTATTCAATTGAATACAATAATCAAGGTTGAAATTTGGATTTTTTTTATTAGTTATTTAAATTTTTTCTATTTGTTTTTAGTGAGGATTTTTGGAAGTTTTTTTGGTGGGTTTTTTCGAGTTAATTTCTCAAATCTGATTGGAATTTATTGAAATCACAAGCTTGATGGGTAATCTCTACACAATCAAAGTGCCATAATTTCTCTAAAATCTCGCAGGAATTTCTTGAAATCACAAGCTTGATCGATAACCCCTACACAATCAAAGTGCCCTAGGGTTTTTTAGAGTGTTGAATCTATATACACAGTCAAGAAACCAATTTAAATAACAAAAATTAAGATGTCGCCTCAATTTTTCCCGCGGGATTTTGGCATCGGAAAGTCCAAAATGTCCCACTAAAGAGAACTCCAACTTTTTTTAACATTTTGGATCTTTGTACATCCCATCAAGGAACATTCTGTTTAAAAATTTGTCCTTCGAGAATGTTGTTTTGATAGTAAATTAACCCTCCACTAGTAAAGCTTTGATTAAAAAATTACCTTTCAATAACACAATGACCTTAAAATTTTTCACATATTTATCATAAGAAAAAAAACCAAAATTACCATGACCGACGAATGACTTATTGAATCCAGAATATTATTATTTCTTTATAATTGGGGTTTGTGGCATATGAATTTCCTAATAGGATTTGAGATGAATTTCAGTTAATTCAAAAACAACATCAAAAAATTTGAGAACTCAACTCAAACTAGATGAAATATTATAACTAGAGAAATCTTCATATCATTCAAACAAAATGACAAGAGTAATACCACACATCCATAGACCTTCAATACTCAATGACATATTTATTCTCTCGAAAAAAATTGAAAAATGTTTTTGTCGAATTTGGGTATCAAGGCGATCTCATCCTTACTGCTTCTAATACTTTTTAATTTAAGTCATAACCATAGTTTCCATGGAGAAATACCTAGAAAATAACATAACTTGGTCTAGTGCCTAAACCATCGCAAACAATAGCTTATTCAGTGACATGAATTTCAATATAATTTTACCAAATAAAAAGTTATTACTTTGTGGAATACCTTCAAGACAAACTTCCAATAAACCTTTGATATTACCATAGTTGTTATGGTTAAAAACAACCATAAATAAAATTTTTATAAAAATTGTATGAATAAAAACCAAATGACCCCCTCTAACCTTATGATGTTGATCGACCAAAGGTCATCAACCAAAAGATAATAATAAAAACTATCAACATGGGAGAACGCTAACTACATCACTAGTAACCTTGATTAATAAAGAAAAATCATTTTAAAAGATGAAAATTATAAATTATAACAAACATTTAGCTATTAAATTAAGTTGTTAAAGCACAAAAAAATAATTAAAATATACATCTTTATTGAAATTAAATTAATAATGTGATTTACTGTATTCCATTAAAATATGCTTTACATATATTGAGGCTGCTTTGAATCCAAACGAAGAAAGAAGAAACACAGGTCCGTAATGGGCCTCCTTTCCATAGAATTCATATATTACTTCAAAAAAAAATGGACCAATATTTCTCATGCTTTTAGCTGAGGTCATGGTGAAAATGGGTGTCATAACTATTGGAAAAACTGCCGAGAGCAAAAAACACTTTAGCCCTTTGCGTAAAGTTCAATAAAAATCAAAACATTTAAATGCATTTAATGGATATGCCCCTCAAATTCCAACCGTGATGATAACGATCTCTCATCTAGGGAAAACGATATAGTTCTAGAATATTCAATGTAATGCTAACGACTTGTCAGCTATCTTTATCGTTTGGGGAGTAGCTGTCAAACCGTTTCGGCCCACCTAGATACAAGGACCGCTGAATTAAATGTTGCATATTAAATGTCGCGTTGGAAAATGCAAGTCGCACGAACCCACAAAGGCGACCTACCAAAGGTGATTACTATTTCACTGTGCTTAGTTGTTACCTGGCAGGTTTAGTTTTCCTGGTATATTTAGTTGTTTTTTTAAGTGTTAGTAAATGGTTATTTCGGAAGATGATTTTTATAATTTTAATTTAATTATTAATAATGCAGTTGTTTATGATGTGATTTTTTGAAAGTTTTTCTAGGGAGTTTTTCCAGTCAAAATCCTGTAGCAATTTATTGGAATCGCAAGTTTGATAGTTAGTTTTTGCACAATGAAAGCACCCTATTGGAATCACAAGTTTGATAGTTAGTTTTTGCACAATGAAAGCGTCCTAGGGGTTTTCCAAGGTGCTGAATCCAAATATGTAGTTAAAAAATCATTTTAATTACAACAAATCAATATTTAACCTCAATTTCTTCCGTCGGATTCCGTCAACGGAATCTCCAAAAAATCGCATTATAAACAACTCCATTAATAATTATTATGTTGAAGATATAATTTTTTATTTTAAATTTTAAATTTATATTATTAGTTAGGTAATTTTTTTTCTATTTAATTAAAAATATATGTTATATGAAATGAGTTTTGATTTCTTGAGCATATTGTATTTATAAGTCATGGTATTCACATATAGTATTGTAACAAAGCATATTTACAAATTAAAAATCTTTATGATAAAGTGAAAGTGAATCTTCATGATTAAGAATTTAGTTACATGTCTTTATATATATATAAACTCATAAATTAATTCTTGTCCTTAATAATAATATATTTAATTCTTATGAACTTTTTAGTTTTAGCAACTTGAGATGTATAACAACATGATTGTTACCACTCATTTAATTCATATGGTTCCCTAGTTATATTATAAGGTTATTTTAGATATTGTTTTCTGTTTTATTTTTATTTTTAGTTATAGTGTAGCTTTTATTATTTAAATTTAATTTTTAATGTATAAATGAATTCAACATCTTAAAAGAATTTCATTGTCATGGTATTTAAATTCTTATTGCCAAAAATATGTCATCATTAATTCATGCAAATCTTTCATTCAATTACATATTTTTTTGTAAAAATATCAATCTAAATCTATCTTAATTTTAGATCTATAATGCCAATGGGTTGACACATACATCTTTGAAAATGAGTGAGAGCCCCGTGAGAGGGAGATAGAGAAGATCCCTTACCCTATTACACCTCAAATACTGTAACATATCCCCTACTATCGCTAGTCGTGACTAAGAGTAAAAAGAGGTAGTTTCTATGATGACCCAACCTCCATATTCCTGTCATGTAAATGGGGTCTAATTTTTTTCTCTCTTTTCCAACATTTTCAAAACACAAAACTAATAACGCTATTGCATTCATCCCATCAAAACATTTCCGACAATATAAGATTTGCCACAATCTGGCGTACATATCAAAATTTATGGCCCTTCAAAGTTTGTTATTTAATTTATGGCCATAGCAACAAGGAGATGTCATGCGACATCTATGTGATGCCCACATGAACACCCCACCACGTTAGGGGTATGCCTTAGCAAATCCTACCACCGCCATGATACTTTGGCCTAACCACATCACCAAGTTGACATAAGGTCGACGTTGGACCTTTAAAAAAAATCCCAATGGCGCAAACTCCTGTGGCCCCAACCCCCCACTTGTTAACCTCTGACTTACTCAGGTTCCCAACTACTCATCCAGTCCTGATTTCTGGGATCCTAACCTGCGGCTATTTCATGTTGATGACATTATGACGACATAGCCTCCTTTGATGGTGCCACATGTCATAAATTTTTGGCTTATTTGGGCATACCAAAAGACTAAATCCAAGCGCTATGTATTATGACTACATGGTGAAACATCACCCCTTTTTCCGTCATTTTCCCACGTAGCCTAGATCCCAATATGGGCTCCAACCTTTTCTCATTCATCACGTTACCATATGATAAATGCTTATTTGATTCAATGTTCCCAACTTGGGTTCCAACATGTACATCTGAAAATTCTTGGCCCATGGAGATATTGACGGTCGACATGAAATGTGGACCTGCCCCCCACCCGCCATTCTGTGATCTCATAAGGGGGTATGCGTTCCTAGTTCCAGAGCACGTTTCCGCGCCTTCTATCAGATAGGGCTTGTGTCTTGTGCAAATATGACAATAGAAGTTAAGTGCAGACCCCCTCCTCCCTGTTGACGTCACAGGAGGGGTCCACATTTCATACTAGTTGTCTGATTGTTGACCCATCGTGACTATTCATAAATGTCAGTACCCAGGGTTCCAACCCTTGGTCCCAATACGTAACCATAAGGCCCTTTTAAGGCTCGAGGTTCGTTACCAATTCTGTTGGGGCAATGTCAGCCCAAGGTAATGTTGTAACAATCCTTGGTTAAAAGTTCGTGTAATAAAGGATAATAAAGGAAAAATAAGACAAAGGTCATGAGACACGTATTCCAAGTTGAATGTTGGGTAAATGATCTGAAACTGGAGGTGAACTTCTCCTCTCAAGAAATGACCATCCTCTGACGCTTTGTAAGTAACAAAATGAGTCTTCTGTAAACAAGTTTTATAATATCTTTAAGGATGATGAGTTAGTTTTCATATGAACTTTAAACAAGCAACAAATTCACACGCAACTCAAAATAGAAAACATGAAAAGAGGAAAAACAACATTTGATGACGGAGTTCACCCCTCCTAAGCTATATCTCGAAGCCTACTAACACAACTAGACCACTACATTGATTTCAATTATAAAAATGTACATACAATTTCTTAACAACTAAGTGACTTATTTCTCCAACAACAAAATATTATCCTACAAATAATTCTCATACCAAAGGTATGACCACCTACAACCAATCATGAAAAGGTAAACATGAAAAGAAGTTATACAAAAATGTAAGAAAGATCAATTTTGAAAGAAAGAACTAATTCATAAAAGCAGATATTAGGAAACAATTAATTAGTGCTTATTGTTTGTCTTATTCGTTATCTTTATTTAAAAATAAATTGGTGAAAGAGCGAATTACTTATCATTAATTACATAAAATTATTTTAACATCATATAAAATAAAATAAATAATTAAATATTTATAGTATTTAATTGGAGCTTTATTAATATAGAAAATATTAACTATTATTAAAAATATATATAATATTATTTTATGGATGCTTGGTTAGAAATTAAATATTATTTTTTGGTAATATTATTTAGATTATAATTGTGATTTTGTTTTGGAGTAAATTTTAAAATTAATTTTGTATTAGTTTAAAAATGTATTGTTTTCTTTTTATTAAAAAAAAGGATTAAAGACCAAAATTGTATACACAATAATTATAAGTAATATACTTTTTGAACTAATAATAATAAATTAATTCATATTTCCGTAACATTCAACGTAATGCAAATGACTTGTCAGTTATCTTTGATCGTCTCGTGAGTCGCTGAAAGCGGCGGACCACCTGCATGTGAGGCCCGCTGAATTAAATGTCGCGTTGGAAAATGCAAGTACATGAAAGTCGCAGGAACCCACACAGGCGACCCACCAAAAGTAATTACAACTTCACCTTCACCGTGTTTAGCTGTTACCTTGTAGGTTTACCTTTCTTTCATCACCATGTTTAGCTGTTTTTAACCATTGGTTTAGATGGAAAATTTAAGGTTATTTTGGCTTATGATTTTTATAATTATAATTTAATTATTAATAATGGGTAAATGGATGCTATAAATTTAATCTCAAATCTCAAATTTATATTTATTTCCAAAATAATTAAATTATTTTTTCTCATTAAGTTAAATTTATTAATTAAAAATATGTCATATCAACAATTTAATTAAAAATATGTTATATCAACAGGGGTCATATCAAATGAGTTATTTTGGGCATGTAGTATTCATAAACCATGGTATTGATCCATAGTATTGTAACAAAGCATATTTACAAATTAAAAATCTCCATGATAAAGTGGAAGTGAATCTTTATGGTTAAGAATCTGGTTACATGTCTTTTCAAAATATATATATGTTTTAACTCATAAATTAATTTTAAATTTTAACAACTTGAGATGTATAACACATGAGCGTTTTGATGTTTATGGACATTTACCAGCTATTTAATTTATATGGTTGCCCTAATTATATTATAAGGTTATTTTACACATTGTTTTCTGTTTTATTTTTATTTTAGTTATAGTGTAGCTTTTATTATTTAAATTCTATTTTTAGCCTATAAGTGAATTCAACACTTTAAAAAACATTCATTGTCATGGTGTTTAAATTCTTATTGCCAACAATACGTAATCATTAAGTCATGCACATCTTTCATTGAATTACATTTTTCTTTGTAAAATTATCAATGTAAATCCCTCTTAATTGTAGATCTACAGTGCCAATGGGCTGACACATACATCTTTGAAAATGAGTGAGAGCCTCATGAGAGGGAGATGGAGAAGATCCCTCACCCTATTAGACCTCAGATATTGTAACATATCCCCTACTATCCCTAGTCGTGACTAAGCATTGAAGGAGGTGGTTTCTATGATGGCCCAACCTCCATATTCCTGTGATGGAAATGGGGTCTAATTTTTTCTCTCTTTTCCAACATTTCCAAAACATAAAACCAATAATGTCATTGCATTCATCCTATCAAGACCTTTCCAACGATATAAGATTTACCGCCAACATTTCCAAAACATAAAACCAATAATGTCATTGCATTCATCCTATCAAGACCTTTCCAACGATATAAGATTTACCGCAATCTCGCGTACATATAAAACATTATGACCCTTCAATGTTTCGTCATTTAATTTATTGCCATAGAAATAAGGAGATGCCATGTGACATCCATGTGATGCCCACATGAAAACCCCACCTGATTAGGGGTCCACCTTAGCAAAACCTACCACCGTCATGCTACTCTAGCTAACCATGTCACCAAGCTGACATAAGGTCGACGTCAGCCCTTTAAAAAAAAAGCCCAATGGGATACACTCTTGTGGCCCCGACCCTCGACCTACTGACATCCGACTAACTCAGGCTCCCAAATACTCATTGAGTCCAAATCTCTGGCCTCTCGACTTGCGGTGATTTCATTTTGATTCCATTTTGACCACATAGCCTCCTTTTATGGTGCCACATGTCATAAAGTTTTGGCTTATTTGGGCGTACCAAAAGACAAAATCCAAGTGTTATGTGTTATGACTATGTGGCGCCACATCACCCCTTGCTCCATGTCATTTTCACATGAGGCTTGGGTCCCAATATGGGCTCCAACCCTTTGTCATTCACGTATTTCATGTTACCATATGCTAAATGCTTATTTGGTTCAATGTTACCAACTTGGGTTCCAACTTGCAGATTTGATAACTCTTGGCCCATGGAGATATTGATGGTCGACATCAAATACGAACCTCCCCCTGCCCATTTTGTGACTTCACAGGGGGGTATGCGTTGCTAGTTCTAGAGCATGGTTTCGTCCCTTTTATCAGATAAGGCTTGTGTCTCATGAAAATATGACAACAGAAGTTAAGTGCAAACCCCCTCCTCCCCACTGACGCCATAGGGGGTCCACATTTCATACTAGTTTTATGATTGTCAACCCATCTTGACTGTTCATATATGTTAGTACCCACAGTTCCAACCCTTATTCCCAATACCTAACCATAAGGCCCCTTTAAGGCTCGAGGTCCCTTTCCAATTCTGTTGGGGCGACCTTAGCCCAAGGTGATGTTGTAACAACCCTTGGTTAAAAGTTCCTGTAATAAAGGACGATAAAGGAAAAATAAGACTAAGGTCACGGGACACGTATTCCAAGTTGAATGTTGGGTTAATGATATGAAATTAGAGGAGAACTTCCCCTCTAAAAATTGACCGTCCTCTGATGCTTTGCAAGTAACAAAATGGATCTTATGTAAACAAGTTTTATAATCTCTTCAAGGATGATGAGCTATTTTTCATATGAACTTTAAACATGAAACACATCCACATGCATCAAAATAGAAAACATGAAGATAGGAAAAGCAACATTTGATGATGGAGTTCACCCCTCCTCAGCTACATCTCCAAGCCTACTAACACAGCTAGACCGTTACACTGATTTCAGTTATAAAAGTGTACATGTAAATTGTTGACAACTGAGTGGCTTATTTCCCCTACAAGGAAACATTATCCTGCAAATAATTATCACTCCAAAAGTATGACCACCTACAACCAGTCATCAAAAGGTCAACATGAAAAGGACTCATACATCAAGTCCTTGTACTCCACCTGAAAACCAAGCATAAAATGTACAACAATTCCACATTGAAGTACCGAAAGGAGCTTCTCTCAAAAACACATAATGAGAAAGGAAAAAGAAGAGCTACACCATATAATTCACAGTTGTTGCATATAAAATAAGAAGGTTGGAAAAACCCTACAAGGTTCTCTCCATGCTCAAAAGGCTTTCAAACCTTTGATTGTCTCTTTCATTAAAAAACTTAAACATGCAAAAATTCCTTCAAAAAGTGCTCAAATAAAAAAACTAAGGCTACAAATGGATTCAAAATCTCCAATAACCCCTATCTGGGCTCTTCTTGGGCTCAAAAATACCAAAAAATGAGCAATTTATGGCTCTCCTAAGTTTCTTCTGTTATTCGTCCCTCAATTTGAAAAACCTGCTAACTATGTGACATTTTTCCCTCTAAATAGTTTGAGAGGAAAAAATTTTGCTTACAAATGGTGCATTTTGTCGCTTCATTAATTTTCACAATAACCCCCTGAGCACAAAATAAGGGCCACATGGGCGCACATACGATCAGGGGCTAGGTGAACGGCCTGCAGTTGTCGACGCTGGCTCCTTCCTCATCAAAACAGGGTCATGTGGTAGGTGATGTGGCTAGGGTCCAATGCAATTTCCTGCCCTCGCTAGGCTAGCTCCCTTCTCTTTGTAATTGGTTACACTAAGAACACGTGACTGGGGGTCGGCCTTGACTTCCGTCCCTGTCGGACTCGGCTCCACACTGGTCCCATGTTGCCCATAACACCAGGGACTGGGGCTGAATCCACACCCCCACTCCGAGAGCACACTCTATTTACCTGCGTGGTCATGTGAGATGGATTGTAACCAGGGGGTTGGGTTGGTCCCCACCCCTCTCGCCGCTACTCTCCTGCTGTGGTCTGGTTAGCAGTGTTGTGACTAGGGGCCAGCGTTAACGCTCGACCCCTCTCCCCTAATGTGAAAAATACACCACTTCAAATACAACCAGTCACCCTTATGGGTTAAACACCAAACTAATGGTGTGATGGTGGAGGCTGAAGACTGTGTTTGCAGGTTGCGGGTTCGATACTCACCGAGCCGTTTGGGCCAAACACAAATTTTTTACTGCTGATGAAGCACCACGTGGCGACCTTCTATTGGACCACAAAAAATGCACAACCTAATGAGATGTTGCCAACGCACTGTGTAATAACTTAACACTCGATAAGCTATGATTGGTCCACCATACATCTAGTTCGTGTGTTGATGCCATCATGATATCAACAGTACAAACTGCCTAGTCAGTAGCCCAATGAGCCCACCTACAAATTGTTTTTTTATGTTAGTGAAAAACTTCAAAACATCCTAACTTTGTCATATGACGTCAGATTGAGGCGATTCAAGCATTGTTGGAATCAGGATGACAAACACTACAAATTTATGCTAGTTTTGGTAGATTATGGGTACTTTCATTTTTAGCTTATTTTTTAATCTTCGGATCATACCTCCCCACTAAGAAACTTTGGACCCCAAATTTTTATCTTCTCCTAGTGAACAAAATGAGGAAAACGCTCATAAAATTTCTTGATCCCAATCCTTTATGTTTTGTTTCAATTAGTTCCTTCAAGCTCCAATCAAGGTACTCCACCTACCCTCTATGTGAAGTCCTTACCTTCTTGTCAAGAATCAAACCACAATTCTTCTAACCATGCAGGAACAAAAACTTCGATGGATGGATTGTAAACATTCTCTCCAAAACCATCTTTTTTTTGCAAATAAAATTCATCTTGAAGTCCCTCTTTACTAAAGACAAACTTAATTTTCCATCTTGGAAATCAAAAGAAACTCAATTCTTGCAATGCATTGATTCATACTTTGCTTTACTATCCTGAAATTGCACTTGTACTAAAAGGTACTCTCGCTGCATTTATTCAATGACACTTCTCTTTGTCAACATAAACATAGTAATTTTCTATACAATTTTTATCAAATATTTCATTCACAAACAAGCTTCATCTTGAAACACTTGTATCAATGAGTACATGATGCAATTGTAGACATTCTAGACGACATACAGATGTTCATCCAAAAATGTCCTTAAACAATTGGACTTATTAACAAGCCAACACAACATGACATGTCAAAGAAAACATATTTGCTGCAAATACACAATTATTCTTGTCTTCATTTTACAAAGCACACAAAATAAGACTGTACAACAAGTATTTACAATTTTACAAAGAAAGAAAATTATACAAACAAATCTACCAAATCTTTGCCTATCCTAGGCTTATGGATTCTCTTTTTTCTCTTGCTCTCGTTTGAAGGTTTCCTTAGAAACTACACTAGTTTCCTCTTTCCCACATGTCACTTTCCTTGCAATGGATTTCATGACCTCTTTTTCCTTCTTGGGACTACGTTTTGGATGACTAGTACAACACCTTTCATTCTCGTGTCGATTCATGTTACAGTGGGTACAAAAATACTTTCGCTTGCCCATCGACAATGAAGTCTTCAAAGTTGAGAGAGGTTTTCATGCTTTATTCCAAGAATTTGGTCCATTCTCTTGACCATAGATTTGTGTTGGTCACAATTAGCCACACAATGGTCAGCTATATCACAAAATGTGCAAGGATACATGTCCCATAAATAATCAAAATCACAAACATTTTTGAAATTCCCATGACACATAATCCCGTCCCTTGGGCTGTGCCTTTGACGATGAGGAATGGACTTTGCATGTACTTTGAAACATTCATCTCTTGGGAGAAAAATTTCCATTATCACTACCATCTTGGTGTGACATATCATCACTTACTGATTCAATTTCCTCGAAAAGTTTAGAGAATTCTCCAAACTCTCCATGACCATAACCCAATCCTTCATATCATGGTCGCTCCTTCGCCTCGATAAGGTTAGTTATACCTTTCCCATTGATACCAAGGCCTCATCCTTAATAACCCATCCAAGTTACAAACTTCATAGAAATGCCTTTAGTATGCTTTTCAAAGGCTGCAAAAGATGTGTTATCAACATAAATTGAAGGAGTAGAACTAGAGATGTTGATTACCTCCTTGGATTTTCCACCCATATTTCTTGTTTCAGATGTTGATGATGAAGTTGAAGATGACTCAAGCCACCCACTTTTACCAACAGGAACATAAGGAGAATATTTTAGATGCTGACAAAATTCACAAGCAGCATTCTCCACATAGGGTCCATATCCTATGATTGGACCATTCCAACAAATTGGCTTGATCTTAGAGGAATTATTTGTTGCTTCTAGATTGGAACTCTCACCAACTTGTTCTCTCATAGATGTTGTAGTTGAAGGCACATTTTCCTCTTCTCCTCCTCGAAAACTTCAAACAATCCCCCCAACTCAACATTCTGCATTCGAGGAGACACGTTAATCTCCTCTTACTACTGGAGGAGACATGTTAATCTCCTCTAACTACTGGAGGAGACACGTTAATCTCCTCTAACTATTGGAGTCTTTCCCGCTTCAGTTTCTTGCCCATACTTGCAACTTGGTCAGAACCTACTATGATATGAAAATGACCTGAAACTGGAGCAGAACTTGTCCTCTCAAAAACTTATCATCCTCTGATGCTTTGCAAGTAATAAAATGGGTCTTATGTAAACAAGTGTTATAATCTCTTCAAGGATGATGAGTTAGTTTTCATATGAACTTTAAACAAGAAACACATGCACATGCAACTCAAAATAGCAAACATGAAGAGAGAAAAGAAAACATATGATGACAGAGTTCACCCCTCCTGGGATACATCTACGAGCTTGCTAACACAACTAGACCACTCCATTTATTTCAATGGTAAAATTGTACATGCAAATTGTTGACAACAGAGTGGCTTGTTTCCCCTACAAGGAAACATTCTCTTACAAAGAATTATCAAACAAAAAGTATGACCACCTACAACTAGTCATGAAAATGTCAAAATGAAAAAGACTCATACATCAAGTCCCTATAATCCACCTGAAAACCACGCATAAAATGTACAACAACTCCACTTTGAAGTATTGAAAGGAGCTTCTCTAAAAAACACATAATTAGAAAAGACAAAGAAGAGTTGCACCATAGAAGTCACAACTGTAGCAAATAAAATAAGAGGGCTAGAAAACTCTTACAAGGTTTTGACCATGGTCAAAATGCCTTCAAAACTGCTTCAAACCTCTAATTGTCTCTTGCAGTAATGTAGGAATTTACAGGGTAAGTTCCTCAGACAGAACACCAAAGGACACCGCTCACAAACAGATCACAGATCAATACACTAGTACTTTTGACATGGTTAAAACCCTCAAAGAGGGAAACAGTCCAAGGCCTGAGCCAACGTGGCCACTTCAAGCAATTTATTAATAAAAGAATGAAATTTTACATAAGCTTCTCTCATGAAACAGTTAACCTACAATGACCCTCCATGCTCTTTCAATAAA
>APFE031572660.1:167097-187068 GCA_000404065.3 Pinus taeda
CGGGGTCGTAACTTTGGCATATGATCTCCGTTTGACACGTACAATAGCTCGTTAGAAAGATCTATATGAGAACTACCACTTTGGGAAGGGCAACATCAATCCAATGACCCATGTTGCCCCCAGATTTCCAAAAAAACGTCGTTTAGGGTCTCAAAACGGCTCCGAAAGTTCAGGACCCGAAAAAATGCTGAAAATATTAAATTGTGCTACAATTTAGGAAACTGAAAAGACTAAAAGAGACAGTTGTGGGGGTCCAAATGGGATAGGTGGGTGGACACCAACATCCACCTGGATCACTCCTCCCCCCTTAGGACGCAATGGTCCCCATTGCATTGAGTTCCTCCCTGAGATGAGGAAGCTTCTGCTGAGTTGGGTCTCTGGTGAGCTATTCTGCAATCTCTGATGTGTCCAGAAATGGTGGGAAGCATGGTCGATGATGATCCACATTGAACACTCGGTGGAAGCGAAGGAATGGAGGAATGTTGTGCTTCAAAGCATTGTTTCCCGTAGCCATGGTACTGGTGTAAGGACCATGTCGGAGTGGTCTGAGTTTCTAATGCGTTTTGGTAAAGTGTTCTCTCTGCAGATGCAACCAAACATTGTCGCCCACGTGAAACTTGTGTGGTACCCCTGTGGGTGAGGAGAAATTGTTCCTGTGTTCTATCATGACCGTATCCCTTTGCTGCTACTGCTGCATGGAGGAACCCTTTGCGGGGGTCATGGATGTAGCTACGATCTTCCCCTTACTTTGGGAGCGAACCAGACAGATAAATTTCCTCGTCTGGGATATGAGCTTGATGCCTTCCTTAGCAGTGATCAAAGAGATGGTGATAGGTGGGGCTACCTCCGGTATCCTGTATAATGAATCACCCAAAGAAATAATGATAGCGCGAGGCCTTGAATCATACATAGCATGTCGCCTCCACAAGTATGGCTGGCCTAGTAGTACATCACAAACATCCAGATGTGTAACATCACACAATACCTTGTCTGTGAAGGGCTTGATGCTGTAGGGAAGGGGACACTTTTGGCGAACTTTGAGATCTCGTCCTTCGCGGAGCCACCCGATACTATACAGTTGCGGGTGTGGTGTAGTCAGTAGGCCCAGACGCTTCAGGTCCTCTGCTGAAGTGAGGTTCTTTTGGCTGCCATTCTCGGCAATGAATTGCAGTGGCGTACCCTTCACCCACATCTGTGAGTGGAAAAGACATTCCCCCTCCTCTGGATCTTCGTGTTCATTCTTCTGGATGTTGGCAGTGGCAACAATGGCGCTGGGATCCGCATCAATGATTTTCTTCCCTTTGCCATTCCCCTTGTCAAGTTCTGGCTCAGGGTTGGAACATGCATTTGATTCGGAAGCCTTCAACTCGACCACCAGTGACTACTTGGTCTGACACTCACATGTGTTATGAGTGGGACTATTGTGGAACTCACACCACTTTCCTATGTCCTTCTTCGACTTCGTGGTGTTATTCTTTTCTTGCGGCTTTGACGGGTTGTCTTGGGTCACCCCGCCTTGGCTTTGTCCTTTGGGCTTCAAATTTGCAGATCCAAAGTCTCGCTTCTTCTGTTTGAACTTTTGCTCGATTTTGACAGTGTATCTATACGCTGTGCCAAGCGAGGAGATGTTCAGGAACTCCATGTCTTCCTAGATGTATCTATGTAGGCAGTCGCGGTATTTGACTACCAATGCAGCTCAGAATCTTTGATACCCAACTATGTGCGAAGAGTATGAAAAATGTTTGTTAACTCTGGCACATCTTGGTCTCGTCCCTGCCGTAGTGTGGTCCATTTGATGTATTTGTCCTCATAGCTTTTGACAAGGTAGTATTGCTCCTTGATGGCATCCCGGAAGTCATTCCAAGTGGGTGCGGTTGAAAATGATGAGCCTGAACTTTCATCCTTCTGCTCGCAGTAGGTTTCCCACCAGTCCTTGACGTGGGGGGCTGCTTTGAGAAGAGCGAAGACAATCCCTTCCCGACTTGACAATTCATGAACAGACAAATACCCATCTAGCAGATTTAACCATTTATCTACGGCATCTGCGTCTATTTTACCCTCGAAGATGGGGATTTCAAAATTAACTTGTACCTTAAAGGGCGTGGCGTTTCCAGAGTCGCTGCTGGAAGCCGATGCGTCACCTCTAGGTAGTCGCTGAAGAATCTGCACAAAGTTGTCCATCATCGCGTTCCGTTGCCGCTCGAGGGCTTCTTCTTCGAGCAAGATTTTGATGGGATCTCCTGCCCCCTCGTCTTTCTTCTCGTCGTCCGCCATGGAAGGCCGTCGGGATTTGCGAGGCTGGTCTTGCAAAGGTTCAACCAGTTCAAGCCCTAACTCCTTATATCCCGACCTTGTTGGGGACATGCCAAGAAAAACAGAGAAAAAGCAGACCGCTCTGATACCAACTGATCCAGATTTAAACAGGAACGCAACCAATTACAGAGATAACCATATACACAAATATGCAGCGGAAATAATACTTCATTTCATTAATGGAAAATACTGAAATATGCTTACAATCAGAAATGGAAATAAACTAGCTAGGGCGATGGTAGCTTATCTCTGAGAAGAGATTTGATGGCTACATGCCTCTGAACTGTGTTACAATGAGGCTCGAAGGCCTATTTATTGTTGAGAAACAATGAAAAACCCTTAACATTCCAAAACCTAACCCTAGGAGATGAAACGCCAAGCTGTGGGCCCCGTTTGGGGGTAAGTTGGTACATCAACTTCCCGGGGTCGTAACTTTAGCATATGATCTCCGTTTGACGCATACAATAGCTCATTAGAAAGATCTATTCGAGCACTATCATTGTTGGAACGGGCAACATTGGTCCATCGCATGGCCCGATGTTGTCCCTAGATTCCCCAAAAAACGTCGTTTAGGGCCTCAAAACGGCTCCAGAAGTTCAGGACCCGAAAAACTGCTAAAAATAGTAAGTTGTGCTACAATTAAGGAAACTGAAAATGCTGAGACAGACAATGGTGGGGGTCCAGGTGGACTTGGTAGGTGGCCACCAATATCCACCTGGATCAAAGGATGTGGTATTTATGTTCTTTCCTCTCCCTTTGTAATATCTGTAGGGGAGGCCTTCTGTATTGGGGATTGAAACCTCAATTATTAGCCTCGAATTTCTGTCATTGAAGGTTTCTATTTTCTAGCTCTAGTTTTATCAGTTTATTTAAGGAGTTATTTATTAACCTCTCCATCTCTTCCATCTTATGTTCTTGGGATTCTCTTCGATGACTTAAGGAATTTGTCTCTTCTTTCCCCTTTTTCTTCTCTCTAGGGTTAGTTCAGCTTCTTAACTTCCTTGTTGATGTAAAATTGTCTTCTAGCTCGAGAGCATCAACATAGGGGGTTTTTTCCTTGCAAACACTTTTGGATATTAGTATTTTGAGATTAGACACAGATGGTGTTATTTGCTGAGAGCTATCTAAGTGGGTATGGGGCCTCTTAAAAGCCAGGGTGATGAACTTATGACTTGACAATGGAGTCGTCATGATGTTTACAATAAGATTCAAATAGTGGAGTCGCCAAGGCGAGAGATCTTCAACCAACACTTCTTTCTCACTTGACAGAGGGAATGTAAAACTTGTCATACCCAGGGAAAAATATCTTGATTCGTTCTTTGGCAACGACGCCAGAAAGATGTTGTAGTGTATTCTATCTCTTGTCACACAAGTGCTTCAAAATATATAGAAGCCTCCTAGAGATAGCCTATAGGTTAATAGGAGACCAGTGCCTAGGGCATCCGAGAGGAGTGATTTTGAATATTGTCTAATTGCTTTCTGCTGCACTCCATATGTCACGTAGTTTGAAAATAAATCTTCAATGGATTGGTTCAATATTTCTTCATCAAGGTAATCTCAAGAAAACACGTAGATCTAAATATTCAGGTGGTAAATATGGTTAATCTGAAAGAGAAATGTCTTGGTTCTGGTGGTTGACACACAAAATTAGGCAGCTTAACATTTTTGTTGTACTATAGATGAACAAGAGGAAGGAAAGGAGGGGAGTTGGTGTAGAGGGCTGGACATAACACATAATCCTAAGCAACAATATCCAACATAAATGTGGAAGAGTGAGGAGGTGAAAATGCAGAAAAAGTGGAGAGTGAATTAAGGTCTCAAGCTCTATGACTCATGAATACATTTGTCACCAATTAGCATAAGTAAATATGTGTTTACATATAGGTAAGATAGGTTATCAAATAACACAAGTAAATCTGTAATTAACACAGACATTATTACTACTTAGAAGTAAACATACAACCATAAATGAGAGTGAAACTAACAGCGTCATTACATGATTTCAGAAGAGGAAGGACATACATGAAGTGATATACAGAGGGGAAAACATATTGTACATTGATATGATTAGAATCAACAAAACAATTTCATTACTCCTTCAATATGGAGTCCAAATCACCAGTCCATTACATTTAGCAATTGTATTGTTCAAGTCCCTCACGAACAAGCAAATTGAACCAAATTGGAACCATAGAACTCCGGCCTCTTCGGTGAAAAATTATGGAACCCTTGTTAAGTGTTTCTTCCCTCTATTTATAAGGAGACGAGGAGATTTGAAAGCAATTACAAAATATCTCAGTCGATCTCCAGTGATCTGATCGACTAGCTGTTTCGGTGTGTGAAGGTCTGTTACTCAAATCATTACAATCGGATTTGGTTCCTTTCTTTAAAATGCAGAAATTACAGAATAAAGGAAAAAAGGAAGACTGAATGATGTTTGAGGAAAATATATCCCTGCCATTCTTGTGATGGCCTCCGATCAGACCACATCTTTTCCATGATGTGCCTCTGTTGTTGCTCGACCGGTTCACCTGTCGCTTTCACCTTAACTGCTTGAATTCCCCACCCTCTAGAGCTGGAAGTGATCGCCTATCGGTTTCTTGTCACAGTGTAGAAACATAGATCAACCTTGCAGTCCTTCATTTTCTAACTGTGTGGAGCTCCATGTTGAGAAATTAATTCTCAGTCGACTTGCACATTGCTTCCTGAGTCCCATACCTCCATTTACTCACTGAAGACGTGCACGTGAAGCAATCAAATTCATTTTTGCTACCAATGTTGTCCTTGGTTTCTTGTTACAGAGTCTTCCACAAGATTAGCCCTTTTCTATTACCAACTCCTCTTTGCCTTCATTTAATATCGCAGTTGCCAACCCATCCATCTCATAACTCTTTGTATTGCACTATCGGAGCCCAATATGTCGTATATTATTGGAATAGTGTTAGATCAGAGATTTTACTCATCAAGATTTTTGTTCTTAAATACGTTACAAAAATAGAGTTCTGATGTCCTTGGCCCCTTTTATTTAACCCATTTCTATTTTCCTCCATGGGACTGGGTGCGGTGACCGGAGGCTTAGCCTTAAGGTGATAGGGAATTTAAACTTCTGTTCGCGACCATTCTCCCTTTGTTAACTGGTTAGTGCCTGAGGATCTTTAACTTCCTCTGGACCATGTGCCAACCCTAGTATCAGAGCCCACTTATCGACATTTTTTCAATTGCCAACTGTTATAAAGTGCCGACATCCTTAGCCTCCTATATTACAACCTCCAATATGGTGTCATCACTCCACTGGCACTTCCTGAGTGGTGACACGTGTTACCTAGATTTCCCCCCTTAGGCCCCTCAAAATGCCAAAACTTCCTTCGATGTGTCTTGTCGTTCCATGACATCATGCTGGCATCAGATGCCACTATAGCTTTATCTAAACCAATCATGTGCTACCACCTATCTTTATCAGAGCCAATCATATGTTGCCATGTGTAGCTTATTAGAACCAATCATATGTCACCACGTGTCCCTCTAGAGGAGAGAGAAAAGGGCCCTCCCACCTTTGCGATGAAATCCTTTGTTCGTCCTTATTAGCACACCTGATGGTTTTGAACGCTATCAGAATATTTTGAATATCACAAATTCTAAAGGGTTTACACTTTGAGAAGTTTCGATTCTCCGATTTTTGATGTTCCGATGTTGCCATATCGCGATGCACCGATCTCCTCCTACCTTTGATATTTCTTGCTCCAATGAATTGGACCTCCAACATGCAGGACCTACGATATGAAATCACCGATATGCAATCATTGATATGTCTGATGATTTGATGTTGTGATCGCCAATATCCCTGGACCTATGATATGTGATCTCCAATATTTTGGACCTTCCTAAGGCTTCAATCCTTGAACTTCAGTAGACCATATCTTTTGATCTAGGAGTCAATTTTTGGACTTCCACATATTGTTGGAAATTTTGCTTAGGGAAATTGCCAATGGAGAGGGTGTGATTTAGGCTTTGATTCCTTCTGCTACTTGGAAAGTGACCTTAAACTTCTCTACTCATTTACTCGTTGGACAACTGAAAACACATTTTGCAGTAAGTGATAAAAGTGGACTCAACCCTCGTCGAGCTCTTCAGGCGAAACACAATTTTTTGACCAGTGATGAGGCGCCATGTGGCAGCCTCTAGTTGGGCCACCTGGAAACCTTCTATTGGACCACGAAAATTGCACGACCCAATAGAAAATTGCCAACAAACCCTGTACAAGCTTGACACTCGGCGAGCTGTGATTGGTCCACTCTATGTCCAGTTGGCATGCTAACATCATCATGACATCAATAGTATGGTTTGCCTAGTCAGCAACCCAGTCATCACACCAGAATTTTTTTCTTTTATTGGTCAAAATCTTCAGAACATCATAAATCCATCAAATGAACCATTAAAATCCATCTTCATTAATCAGTAAATCCATCAAAATAACTAAAGCAACAATGTCATATTGCAACAACTCATAAACCAATATAAGCTAATACTACTTCTAAGTAGTATCTAAGCATCAACAAACTATAGCCAACCAATGTCAGAACCATAAATCCAAATAATAACTGACTGAAGCATATAAGAACCTCTCCATGAGTATTTCCAACTATTTTTTTTTTATCTCAGATAAACATACATGACTATTTAGATCAAAACTCGTGTATATACGTGAATGTCTTTCATGATATCCGTATATAGAAAGTAAAATGTTGAATTTTCATAACCACAACTCCCCCTAGGCATGTATTGTATGTTTGTGTTCAGTATTACTACATCAGATGCACTATCAGTAATATAAGCAACATGAAAATTTAAAAAAACATGGGAATCATCATCAAAATATACATATGTATAGCTACCCCGAAGATCATACACCAATGATTCTAAGGACCTGATAATCATCACCTTCCCTTTCATGAGGTCATGTACCTCACATCACTTTAGAAGTTATTGTGAGAAGTATTCTTTTAAGAACAATGTACTTCAGTAGAGACCATCTTCTTTTACTGTGAGTTTGAAGAGGAGGAAGTATCCTCCTCATTTCTATGAGAATTTCTCTTTAAAAGCATATAATTTATCTGAATTTCTATATCTTATTGCTATGGCTTCTCTAGTTTCTTCACCCATAACCTTGGATTTGGTTGATGTAAACACAATTACATTTCCTTTATCCACCATTTGACCTACACTTTGAATATTCTTCCTTAGCCCTTGAAATAATAAACTATCAACTACTCTTATATATTTATTAATTTTGGCTCTACCGTTTCCCAGAAATTTTGTTGGAGCACTATTTCCAAGAATAACCTTACCATCTGTGTTTTTCTTGAGAGGCCCAAACTTGCTCTTATCTCTAGTAATGTGATTATATCATCTATTGTCTATGTACTATTCATCTTCATCTTCAAAGAAGCTGGGAGAAAGACCACACCTTATCTACTCTTTTTCTTTTTGTTTATTATGAGAAATGTTGGTGGATCCATCTTTTTTAGGTATTTGTACATTAATATTCTTATCTGATTGCTTTCCATGTTGCCTCTGGCGATCCATTGATTTGTTCCTGCATTCCTTTGCTACATGTCCAAATATGTTACAAGCATAACGTCTTATATGACCAGAAAAGGGAGCAGAGGAATCATAATATTTCTGTTTCATATTCCTCTTATTGTAATCAATAGCTTTGTGACCAAAGATGTTGCAAGCAAAACAATATCCCTTAAAGAAAGTTGAGTGCTTGGGATATGATGATATTACTGTGAAGCGACTATTTACTTGAGATTGAAATAATTTTCTTCTACAATTGGCTGCAACATGTCCATAATTATGAATTATAAAACATTCAATATTATTGATCACAGGAGAGAATCAATTAATGTTTCTATTATTTGGAGAAAATGATTTCTTTTGAAAATTCATCTTCCTTGGATGTTGACCTAGTTGACTTCTTATATCTTTGACAAGAATTTCAGATTTCATATTATTCTCCTTCAAGATCCTTGTACAAGCATGTGAACTAGATTCTCCTTTTACAGTTTCATGAAAACCAAGATAAGATTTAATGGAAGGAGTCCTTTGGTTACTAAGAATGTTATCCAAAATCTTAGTATTTTCTTGAAATCTCAAGTGTTTTTCCTTTTCTGCTAACTTACCTTCTAGAATACTTGCCTCAACCTCTTTTTCTCCTCTTGTCTTTTCCAATTTAGTTCTCAACTCAGTGATTTCCTTCTTAAGCACATTTATTTTTATTCAAATACTTGAAGAATCTCCCCATATTGTTTGTTTTATTTTTCAAGATCGGATTTGAGAGAGATAACTTCTGCTTCAAGTCTTTCACAGTCACTGGTTCTTTCTTTAAACTCCTTATTGGTTTCATCCTCTTCATTCACTTTATTTCTTAGCAAGGTCATCCTATAGCCTTTGACATTGATCTTCCTTTTCCTTGTACTACTTCCTCATTCCTTCTTCAATTTAGTTTCCTTCTTCCAACTGATTCTTTAACTTGAAAATATCTTCTTTGTAGGCACAATCCCTTTCATGAAATAATTGAAGTTACTTTTGATAATCTCTATTCTCATTTGTGATCCTTTCAATTTCATCTTCTAGGGCTATCATTCTTGAATCTTAATTTTCTGTATAATGACTATCTTCACTTTTACCCACTAGGGAAATATGAATAGATTCATTATCATCATCACTACATAGTATGGAAAATGTGCAATCATTTTTACAAAGGTCATCACATTTACAATTAAAGACAAAAGATAATACCTCGTGATTCTTCATCACTATCTTTACTGGCTTCTTCTTTCTTGATCACTAGAAAGCGAGGTGTTCCTATAGCTGAATGTTTGTTAACATGAATAATCATCACTTCATCTCATGTATTTCTTTCACAATTTTCTTTGACTGATTTCTTCCTTTGAGCTACCTTCCTCTTTCCCATTGTCCTTGATCCATTCTCAAGCGCTTAAGCTTCTGTTGGAGTGACCTACTCTAATACCAATTGTTGGGGAAAATAAATTGGGGGGGTGTGAATCAGTATTTTAAAACTCACTTAAGACTTTCAATTTATTATTCATATTTTTGTATGCTACTATCATTAAGTAAACTAATGTATGTATGCAACTATGATGAAGGAAAACGACATATATCTAGTTAACTAAATTTTTATATATTTCATCATCTGTTTTACTTTAACTAGTGTATCATTACTTCATTAGCCTTTAGTTAAATAATAACCATGAACAGTAAGAACAAAATAAACCATCACACATAAACAACACAACAACACATGAGGACACCCAGACTTTTTAGATGGAAACCCAATGTGGGAGAAAATCATTGTTATCGTCCTCTCTGTCTTCATTTTTTATTATAAAGGAAAACATATTACAATCTTGTACTAGCACAAACTCATACCAGTATGCATGCACCCACCTACAGAAGGCTACAACCTCCTCTCATTCTCCAACACCCATTGGAAGGGAGATTCAACCCCCTGATATCAATTATCGACACCTAACAAAAGGGAGCTCCCATCCCCTAATTAGATTTACTAGCTACCACTAGAAAGAAGCTTCGACTCCCCTACTGAAGGCTCCAACCCTCAACACCTTTGTGAACCACGTTTCATAATATTTCATACTGGATCCACCTGACTCAACTGCATCAAACCTGTATGCCACTTTTCATCATAGTTTTAGACTGGACCCACTACCAAAATTTAAGCCCAATACCAAATAACAATATTGAAACCAATCACAATATGAAATCACTCAATCACTGAACCAACTAAATCATCAAAGAAATCACAAAATCATAATCAATCAATACAACTAGATCAAACTAAACAAAGATATAGCGTATCAATGCACAACTACTCATCAATATACCAAGCCAAACACTGTTACCCAGCATAGAAACCAATGGTTGCTACTGCAAACCTTGATCAACCATATGTCAGAATATATATGCTACTCTTTCGCAACATAACCGCGTATGTACGCGCTTCTCCTTAAGAGGACCTATGTACAGATCTCTAAATCAACCACTGACTCACATACTAAACCCATCACAGATTACCGAACCAGATATAGGTCATCACACACTAGCATCATCTCTAGTCAACATATCAGTCCATAAATAATTCAACCCAATGAGAATTATCAAATACATATTATCATGAGAGATACATCATTGACAGACATTAACAAACATGAAAAAATTGATAAGACATCATTAATAACTCATACTGCAAAACCCTAGTAGATGTGTGTGATTGTTATAAAGCAATTTTGCGTATTTATGCACTTTTCATATGAGACGCTTGCATACAGATCTATCCATACTATAGAATATATACACGACTAGTCAGAACAAGATCCACATATGTATGTGACTTCTTAGTGGAAAACAAGCATACAAATCTATAATCATTAAGTCATACCTTTGTTGCACAACACAACATCTGTCAAATCCTAATCTCGACATGCAAATTATTACAAACACATCATAATATCATCATCACAGATCTATCAAACCATAAACAAACTATTCAATATGTGGTCATTTCATATCTATTAGACCTGATCAATCTCCATGCTCCCTTGTGCACACGTATTTCAGATCAATTCATTTATAAATAATCCATCATATGCACACTTAACACTTTGATCTCCATCTCCTTATATAGTATGAGCCTTAGTCAATACCCTAGGCCAATCCCTTAGTAATGTTGATGGTATTCTTTGATGGGATCAAATACTTGTTGTCGCGCTCATTACTATAGGTCGATACCATGGCAAATACCCCTGGTATTCATAATACCATAGTGCAAAAAATGTACACGACTTCTTTTCATCATACTTGCATATGTATGTGGGTTTTCTTCACATGATCCATGTATACTTTCCTAAAATTCACCTTTATTATCCCTCTGTCTCAAAACTGATATTCCTTTGTCCATTCTCTCTATCACACTGCATAAATATCATGTTTACATCTTTATCAAGTAGATTTCCATCAATGAAAACATATGTCCCATCTCTTAATTCGATTTTTAACTCTAAATGTAATCTCCAAAATTTGTGTTAAGAGAGATATTGTCATGGTATTAGTTTATGAGATGGATTCTCATCATCCAAAATAAACACTCCTCGTTTCTAGGTGGCACCCTTATTTTCTAGACTTTCTGCCACTAAGTTGATATTTCTTCTAATATGAAAGAATTCCACGCTTTCAAATTTGGCAATTTAGAGGTTGATTGTATACAGAATTGGGATTTGAATACAGTGAAACCTCTCTTTAATTTTGACCGCTTGCTATATTACAATCATGGAGTCACCAAAGACCGATAAATGTGATTTTTTTCTTGCAATTGTGAAATCTAATGCTTGCCACAACACTAAGTGTTTGGCCTGGTTATTGGTTGAAGTCCTAAATCCCTAAGCATACTATATCTCTCTTCCTTTGTCGGGGCGAAAAATAACCCCTCCCACCCGTGCTTCCCCATATAATCTTCTCCTTAATTATTCAACAATTATTTAATATTTATTTATGACTTTTTTGTTCTCGTTTTTACCCACTCTCATTTCGAATTTATTATTTTATTATTAATTCATTCTTCCAATTTATTTGAATGTTAAACTTTGAAATTTATTTAAAATTAAATTATTTATCCATTAGGGAAATTTTGAGGTGTGAAATGAGGCTCTTAATTAAAAGAATAAAATAATAGTTAAAATAAGAAACAAGGCTTGTGAATTATTAAAGAAAAAGAAAGAAAATACTTTTTTTTTATTGTATTTTCGACCTATCTCCTTTTAAGTTTACTCAAATTTCAAGAGTAGAAACCTATTGGATGCTGAATTAAATTCAAGATCCCACAAATATCTACTCTTAAAATTTGTGCAAACCTATAAGTAGATATGTTGAAAACATAGTTCTAAAGAAAAAATGAAGTTTTCTTCTTTTGCCTTCAAAATATGTTCCCTTGGGGATGACATCACCATATTAAATTCTATTGGTTCTTTTAATATGTTCCCTTGGGGATGACATCTCCATCTTAAATTCTATTGGTTCTTTTAATATGTTCCCTTGGGGATGACATCTCCATCTTAAATTCTATTGGTTCTTTTAAAATTAATTTTGTTAGTACATTTTTTGCTGGAAAAGTCAACATTCTGAGAATTGTTGTTTCCACATCTATTACTTGTACATTACTTTCTATTAAATTTTTAGTGAAAATTGTGACATCTTCTTGTTCTATCCCTAATTTCCTCATAAGTGTATCCCATTAATATCCCCTAAGCTCGTTTACAATAATGACCTTTGGTGAATATGGATCAACATTCCTTTATAATAATGACCTTTGGTGAATATGGATCAACACTGATAAAAATGTTCTAAATAATCTAGTATGCTCTCTTCCATCTTTGGAACCTTAAAGGCATGAATATTGCATTGACTAACTTGCAACTTCTCTAAATATGATCATGTAAGCTCTTCTCTCTTTTTTACTTTTGTATGTATCAAAGAACTTGTTTTGAATGCAATTTATTGAAATTAATGTAATTTAGCTAAGTAAAAATGTGCAAGTTATAAGTCAAAGTTTACCCGTGAGAAGGGTGGGTAAGGCCAAAGCAGGAAAGAGGTGCAAAATAAATAGACTGCTACCCAAAGAGTGGGAAAATAATTAAAAAAAACTCCGAAAACAATGAAAAATTAAAACATTTTCTCTACACACTATCAAAGAAACATGTGATAGATATAAGGGCATGATAACTGATATATAATATCTTTTCTCTCACATGAGCATGATACATAATATCTTTTCTAGCACATGACCATGATAACTGATAGATATAAGGGCATGATAACTGATATATAATATCTTTTCTATCACATGAGCATGAATTATATTGGTGTTGCACACGACTAGATTACATTATCGCTCTAACTATTCAAATAATTTCATATTTGTTCATGTCACTTGAGATTTACCTACTATTCACTTGGGGCAGATCCGGATGTAGATGATTAGTAGTGTCCAAGCTGGACTGCTTGCTTTTCATCATTCTCGCCGGAGATTTCTTTGAGTGATTTGCCCATTGATTCAGGGATCAGGAATGTGAAAAGGAATCCTAGAGCGCTTGCTACTGCTAAGAGTAGCAGAGAAACTGTGGCTTTAATACCCTTTACGTCACCTGCGTCGAGAAAAACGATGGTTCCGATTACGGCTCCTGCTTTGCCTGCTGCTCCGGAGATGCCGTGGCATGTAGAACGAAGCCTTGCCGGGAAAATTTCCGCCGGCACAATGAATGTGGTAACATTTGGACCGAAGTTTGCAAAGAAAAAGGTGAATGAATAAAGTACAATCTTCAGGTCGATGAGATGTTTTTGCGAACTGTTGTATGAAATAGCAAACGCGATGGTGAAGATGTAAGATTTTGAGAAACAGTGATCTAGATTTGTAAAACAATAAACAAGCTTGCAAGAGAAGGAAGGAAGCAAGCAAGAATTAAAAAAAGAATGAAAATCCATTGATTCTACCATATTGGTTTAGAATATATACATAAAAGAAACTAAGTTAAGCTTAGTTGTGCATGCAATAACTAAAGCTAACTAAAGCTAATGTGTACATGCAATAACTAAAGCTAACTAAGCTTAGTGTACATGCAATAAACTAAAGCAACAAAGCTAATGTGTCATGTGCCACATGCAAGCATGAAGTTAACTGGAGCTAATCTAGGTGCATGTACAGCCAACACAGCTGGTCTAAGTGCATGTATGTGCATGTACACATGCACAGCTAGTCTAAGTGCATGTACACCAACACCCCCCCTTAAGCATAACTTAGGTGAGTGTGATGCAAAATGAATGAGTCCCGGCAACACGGCCATTTTAGGTACCCATATACAATGCATAAAAAAAGGAGGAAAGAGGAAAAACCCAGTAGGAAGAAAACCCCCCTCAAAAAATATAATGCAAAAATGGAAAAAAAAGTCTAGATTGCTGACACGGTGACTCTATTGCGTAACTACGGTCAGGCGTGGCAGAGCCGCTCAGACCCAACCCTATGTACGCATTCAAAGCAGAAATGGAGTCGTCCGATGATCCGACTCGGCTTTGAGAACGGCCGCACATTTCAGAACGCTTCCAACCAGAAGCGTGGTTTTATTGTTGGAACAGCACCCAAGAAGCCTCACGATGTTCCTGTGGCGGACATTGCCAAGAACATCCACCTCGGCCAATACTCCCCGGCGGCACCAATTGGTTTCTTTCTGGTTTTTCCAGAGCTTTTTGACTGCAATTACCTCGCCATTGGGCATCTCGGCCTTGTAAACGGTCCCGGCAGATCCCATGCCGATGACGTTGGAGCTCTTCAGGCATTCAAGAATGGCGTCCACTGTGAAATTGAGGCGCTGGAAGGCAGTCATTTTCCAGAGGCCTTCATCATGCTCGCTTCTGTATTTGTTCTGCCCCTGCTGGGCCTGTATTGCTTGAAGTCTTCCCTGTCTCGCCATCGATTGCTTCGCTTGCGGGTACTGGTGATTTTGGTGAGCGGGAATTTGCGTGGCTCTGCCATTGGGTTTATTGATGCCGTTCAAGACGATGTCGAAGGCGCAGAGCGTGGCGAGGGCGGCGCCGAGACTGTGGCCTGTGGTGGTGAGATATTTGCTGCTTAGAAAAGACTCCGGCAGCACGGCGGAGACTTCAGCGGTCTCTTGGGTGGGATGTCGAAGCACCCACATAAAACTACATTCGCTCTCCTTGAGACCCATTGGTATTTCCTCTATTTGTCTTGCAGGCACATAGATTAAACTGCCGAACGAAACGGATATGACCGACTTGGGAGGCTTGCCGTCCAGCCATTGTGCGCAGTCCATCTCTACCCACGAGCTGGTCCCCACGACGGAGTCACGAGGATCTGAGGGATCGAGGTAGGCAGAAGGGAGCAATGGCCCAACACAATATATGCGCAATTTATCCCGCAAAGCCTCCACCGTTCGCCGTTCTAACTCCTGAAACGAATTGGCCACAAGCCAATCCGCTTGTGTGACACTTCGTAAACAGCGATCAAGTATTGTGGCTGTTACAGGATTTGAAGTGGGATTCAAACCCGTCGGAAGATCTTTCTTAACTGCCGTGCCGTCGGGCAATACCACGTCCTCCGAGACTTGTTTTTCGAGAGGCCGTGATAGATCATTGTGTGAGATTCCACGAGATTCGAACTGAATGGCTGCATGTACAGGAGGGGCTCTCTCTGTGGCCGTCGCAGGACGCCCACAATCGCTACTGTTCGACTTTCTCTGGATGGAGACGGGGAAAACTGAATCATGAATAACCTTTCTTGATTGCTTGTTTGGCGTCGACAAAGACAAACCGTCGCCTTCTTTAATTGAAGATGACTCAATCTTGAGGGGTTTCGAAATCACGACGTTCGGCTCGGAAGCTAAGGAAGATAAACCAGCGGCGGGGCTCATAGCTTCCACGCTTTTTAATCCCGTTAACGTCCCGAATTCGATCTCAGGTTCGACTTTTATAGGATCCCCGGTTTTCTTCTCCGCAAACTTGGAAACCGGCGAAGAATCTGCAGCGAAAATCGAAGAGCTCTTCTGAACTTCTATGTTCTCGAACAATAATTTAGAAGAAGTCGAGGCACTAGATCTCAGCAGGTTTCCATTAAAGAAAGGGCTAAAAAGCTCCTCATCCATGGCTGCTTCCCATTGAGGATGCCCATCTACCTCTGCATAAGTTTGTGGATCTTTAGTGTGACCCAGAGAAAAGAGAAAAGATTGCCATATTTCATCTTGTTCTCCAAACAATCTTTCCAAAATTTTCCATACTTCATTTGGAGTTGAACATGATTCAACATAAAATAGCAGTTCTGGAGAAATAGATAAACATAGGATGCCGAAGGCCTCGTCCATGCGATTGAAATATCTTGATTTCTCTATTGCCGATGTTGGTTCAACTTCCGTTTCCATGGTTATTCGAAATAAGCCTCTAATTCTGAGATGAAATTGAATCTTTGGCTTCCATTCGAAATAATTATATGGAGTGAGAATTGCCGATTTTGGAAACTCCAATTGAGACTCCATTCTTTGTTGTTGCTTCAATCTTCTCAACCTGCAAATAAAATTGCTTGTGCACTGATTACAAATCCCTGTGCTCTGATACCATGTAAGATTTTGAGAAACAGTGATCTAGATTTGCAAAACAATAAACAAGCTTGCAAGAGAAGGAAGGAAGCAAGAAAGAATTGAGAAAAGAATGAAAATCCATCGATTCTACAATATTGGTTTAGAATATATACATAAAAGCAACTAAGTTAAGCTTAGTTGTGCATGCAATAACTAAAGCTAACTAAAGCTTGTACATGCAATCACTAAAGCTAAAGCTAAGTGTGCTTTATCTTGTGTACATGTGCCACATGCAAGCAATAAGTTAACTGGAGCTAATCTAGATGCATGTACACTTAACACAGTTAGTCTAAGTGCATGTATGTGCATGTACACATGCACAGCTAGTCTAAGTGCATGTACACCAACACGCGCCCACTACTTGGCATTCCTTACCTGTCACACACGCGTGGCTCCCAAATTAGTTTGAACAGTCCACCGGCACCGGATATATGTATTTCCGATGTGGTTTAAACGTTGGAGTGTAATACAAACGCGCCCACTATTTGGCATGCCTTACCTGTTTGAACAGTGCACCGGATATATGTATTTCCGGTGTGGTTTGAACGTGGAGTAACGTAATACAAACCCAAGTTGCATAATGGGAGTCTAAGATGCTTCTTAATTGTCAGAAAAAATAACGCACAATGATGCGGCCTCTGACAAAAGCAAGCCCACTGCCGTAAATTGCGCTTTCGCTCTACTTCTAGATGATTCCTGTACTCACTTTCTGCTACCGTCCACAACAAGGTGTTAATTGCTTAATAAAATTATAATGTAAATTATGTTTTATCTACCACGTAAACGGCTGGGCTTTAATAATACTTAGCGGGCCTCACGCATCCAATATGAACGGCATAGCACAGACTGGATAGTGCCCCGATCTTCTAAAATTATAAAATTATTCAGTGATAGAAAAAATCGAATGCTTACAGATATTATAATAATAGATATAATTTTGATTTTATCACGAAATTTTTATTTAATTTTGATATATTATTTCATTAATATTATTATAATTTTACTTAATCTTCATGTAATACCAAGGATCGTACATTTATTCTGAGCAATTTAATCTCGTCGGAATCCTCTCCAACACTACCACTCTATTCTCATAACGGTCAAATCAGGAAAATAAATTTAAGTTCGCCCAATTATCTTTCTTTCCAACAGAATTATCTTTCCAACAAACTTCATACAGTCACCTGTGATAAAGTTTATTTAACTTTTATATTTATGGATAAATAATACTTATTTTTATAAATAAATAATGAAATAAAACATGATTTATAATTAAAAAGTATGAAAATTTATATCAGATATCTTTTGCCCTCAAATTGCATTTTTATGGCAGAGTTAATTTAGTAGATCTATTTGACTATTATTCTACAGTTTGCGGTTGCACATTACAAGATTTCAAAGATTGAAATCCTGGGGCAGTTCGATTAATAAGTACCACTTTAGGTTTTGAATTCACTCCCTTTCTTATGACAATTCACCCTCATACAATTACATACAATTATTGATGCCCAACACGCTAGCATTCAGACTTTAGGTTTTGAATTCACTCCTTTTCTTATGACAATTCACCCTCATACAATTACATACAATTACTGATGCACAACAGGCTAGCATTCAGAGGCTAAACATGTTTTTAATTTCTTTATACATTAAATTTCGTATATATAATTTTTTATAAAAGTTCTGTATGGATTAATTTAAAAAGTGATTTTCAAAATTAATTACACATTTTCAAGGTGTATTAGAAATTTAAAAAAATCTCACTAAAAATAATTTCATTTAAAATTCACTCATCATAGTTCAAATTAGGTGACGTGATTAAAAGTGTTGGATGAAAATAAGTATAATATTTTTCTTTTCTTAAAATAGTTTTTGTATATTTTTAATTTTTTATTTATTATATATAATATATATATATATATTATATATATATATATATTATTGACTTGAATTAAAAGCTAAAATTTGATTAAGAAGGGAAAAATAAGATTTTAGTTCTTTTTAGAAAATTGAACTTATATAGATATTAAAATTAATAATTTGAAAATTAAAATATTACATTCCACAATTAAATTTGGGTAATAATTATCTTACAAAATGCAAAAATAAAATATTTAAACTAATCTATTAATATCACCTAAAAACTAAAAAAATTTAAAGTTATTAATTCATTCTTATATAACATATTTAGAACTAAAACTAAGAGGCCTAACCACTGGGTAGTCACCAAATTCCATGTGATACTTACTTTTATGATCTAAGGAATCTTCAAATTCTTGAAAAACACTAAACATTAAGGTCTATGGGCAAAGTTCCTATCAAAATTACTTAGAAATTTTCAATTATTTTACTAAAAAATCTTAACAACATCTGGGTCTCATTTATCTCAAATTCCTTTCAATTAAGTAATTTATTTTTCAAAAAAAATTACATATAAGTATCATTATATACCATAATTAGTGGGTAGTCTAAAACTTACAAATTATTGATTATCAAACAAAAAAGAAAACAATCATTATTTTTTTGGCTAAAAACAAATGAATTATAATGTGTTTTCCTCATAAAACTCTTCTCAAAATCATTATTAAATAAACTATAATTAAATATTATAATTAGTAAGCTATCCAAAACCTTAACATAATTAATTGTTAAACAAAAATTAAAAACAACCATCATTAAATAAACTATCACTAAATACTATAATCAATATCTTTAAATTTTAACTCATAATGAGGAAAAAAATAATTTAGCTACCTTATTTACAAACTATATCCCATCCGTTCCTTACCCTAGGCCAAATAGATGCTATCTCTTTTGCTCGTCACAAAAACATCCTAGCAAATATAACAAAAATGTCTTGGAATTCCTAGCACATTATGATTATAAATAATTGTTATCCTTTGGTATTACAACCTATGAGATGTCAAAAGCCCTTGAGCATGAACACCATCCTGCATATAAATATAATTGCATTTGATTGAATAGTTTATATTTTTTATATTAAATTAGTTATATAAATTAAATAATTAGTAAATGTTTATACCTATTATAATATTTGATAGTTATAAATTTTACATAATTAAAGAAAAATAAAAATTATTTAAATTATAATCGTATTTTAAATCGATATTATTATTCATATATATAAATAACTAAATCATTTATATTTATATATATTTTAAAAAAATGAAGTAAAATTCTTAATTATGAAGATTTATTTTAATTTTACCAATGGGAATTCTCAATATGTATATAGATTTTGTTACAACATCATGACTTTTTAATACTATATGCTCAAAAATCATAACTCACTTTATATGGCATTTGTTGATATGATGTTTTTTAGTTAATTAATTTAATTAAAAGAACATAGAAAAATCCCAATCTTTCATTTCTGTAGTCTAATATGAATATTTTAAAA
>APFE031572660.1:187078-198848 GCA_000404065.3 Pinus taeda
CCCCCTTAAGCATAACTTAGGTGAGTGTGATGCAAAATGAATGAGTCCCGGCAACACGGCCATTTTAGGTACCCATATACAATGCATAAAAAAAGGAGGAAAGAGGAAAAACCCAGTAGGAAGAAAACCCCCCTCAAAAAATATAATGCAAAAATGGAAAAAAAAGTCTAGATTGCTGACACGGTGACTCTATTGCGTAACTACGGTCAGGCGTGGCAGAGCCGCTCAGACCCAACCCTATGTACGCATTCAAAGCAGAAATGGAGTCGTCCGATGATCCGACTCGGCTTTGAGAACGGCCGCACATTTCAGAACGCTTCCAACCAGAAGCGTGGTTTTATTGTTGGAACAGCACCCAAGAAGCCTCACGATGTTCCTGTGGCGGACATTGCCAAGAACATCCACCTCGGCCAATACTCCCCGGCGGCACCAATTGGTTTCTTTCTGGTTTTTCCAGAGCTTTTTGACTGCAATTACCTCGCCATTGGGCATCTCGGCCTTGTAAACGGTCCCGGCAGATCCCATGCCGATGACGTTGGAGCTCTTCAGGCATTCAAGAATGGCGTCCACTGTGAAATTGAGGCGCTGGAAGGCAGTCATTTTCCAGGGGCCTTCATCATGCTCGCTTCTGTATTTGTTCTGCCCCTGCTGGGCCTGTATTGCTTGAAGTCTTCCCTGTCTCGCCATCGATTGCTTCGCTTGCGGGTACTGGTGATTTTGGTGAGCGGGAATTTGCGTGGCTCTGCCATTGGGTTTATTGATGCCGTTCAAGACGATGTCGAAGGCGCAGAGCGTGGCGAGGGCGGCGCCGAGACTGTGGCCTGTGGTGGTGAGATATTTGCTGCTTAGAAAAGACTCCGGCAGCACGGCGGAGACTTCAGCGGTCTCTTGGGTGGGATGTCGAAGCACCCACATAAAACTACATTCGCTCTCCTTGAGACCCATTGGTATTTCCTCTATTTGTCTTGCAGGCACATAGATTAAACTGCCGAACGAAACGGATATGACCGACTTGGGAGGCTTGCCATCCAGCCATTGTGCGCAGTCCATCTCTACCCACGAGCTGGTCCCCACGACGGAGTCACGAGGATCTGAGGGATCGAGGTAGGCAGAAGGGAGCAATGGCCCAACACAATATATGCGCAATTTATCCCGCAAAGCCTCCACCGTTCGCCGTTCTAACTCCTGAAACGAATTGGCCACAAGCCAATCCGCTTGTGTGACACTTCGTAAACAGCGATCAAGTATTGTGGCTGTTACAGGATTTGAAGTGGGATTCAAACCCGTCGGAAGATCTTTCTTAACTGCCGTGCCGTCGGGCAATACCACGTCCTCCGAGACTTGTTTTTCGAGAGGCCGTGATAGATCATTGTGTGAGATTCCACGAGATTCGAACTGAATGGCTGCATGTACAGGAGGGGCTCTCTCTGTGGCCGTCGCAGGACGCCCACAATCGCTACTGTTCGACTTTCTCTGGATGGAGACGGGGAAAACTGAATCATGAATAACCTTTCTTGATTGCTTGTTTGGCGTCGACAAAGACAAACCGTCGCCTTCTTTAATTGAAGATGACTCAATCTTGAGGGGTTTCGAAATCACGACGTTCGGCTCGGAAGCTAAGGAAGATAAACCAGCGGCGGGGCTCATAGCTTCCACGCTTTTTAATCCCGTTAACGTCCCGAATTCGATCTCAGGTTCGACTTTTATAGGATCCCCGGTTTTCTTCTCCGCAAACTTGGAAACCGGCGAAGAATCTGCAGCGAAAATCGAAGAGCTCTTCTGAACTTCTATGTTCTCGAACAATAATTTAGAAGAAGTCGAGGCACTAGATCTCAGCAGGTTTCCATTAAAGAAAGGGCTAAAAAGCTCCTCATCCATGGCTGCTTCCCATTGAGGATGCCCATCTACCTCTGCATAAGTTTGTGGATCTTTAGTGTGACCCAGAGAAAAGAGAAAAGATTGCCATATTTCATCTTGTTCTCCAAACAATCTTTCCAAAATTTTCCATACTTCATTTGGAGTTGAACATGATTCAACATGAAATAGCAGTTCTGGAGAAATAGATAAACATAGGATGCCGAAGGCCTCGTCCATGCGATTGAAATATCTTGATTTCTCTATTGCCGATGTTGGTTCAACTTCCGTTTCCATGGTTATTCGAAATAAGCCTCTAATTCTGAGATGAAATTGAATCTTTGGCTTCCATTCGAAATAATTATATGGAGTGAGAATTGCCGATTTTGGAAACTCCAATTGAGACTCCATTCTTTGTTGTTGCTTCAATCTTCTCAACCTGCAAATAAAATTGCTTGTGCACTGATTACAAATCCCTGTGCTCTGATACCATGTAAGATTTTGAGATACAAGGATCTAGATATGCAAAACAATAAACAAGCTTGCAAGAGAAAGAAGGAAGCAAGCAAGAATTGAAAAAAAGAATGAATTGATTCTACAATATTGGTTTAGAATAAATACATAAAAGCAACTAAGTTAAGCTTAGTTGTGCATGCAATAACTAAAGCTAACTAAAGCTAAGTAAAGCTAATGTGTACATGTGGCACATGCAAGCAATAAGTTAACTAGAGCTAATCTAGGTGCATGTACACCAACACAGCTGGTCTAAGTGCATGTATGTGCATGTACACATGCACAGCTAGTCTAAGTGCATGTACACCAACACCCCCCCTTAGCTTGCAAGAGAAGGAAGGAGCAAGCAAGAATTGAAAAAAAAAGAATGAAAATCCATTGCTTCTACCATATTGGTTTAGAATATATACATAAAATCAACTAAGTTAAGCTTAGTTGTGCATGCAATAACTAAAGCTAACTAAAGCTAATGTGTACATGCAATAACTAAAGCTAACTAAAGCTTAGTTGTACATGCAATAACTAAAGCTAACTAAAACTAATGTGTACATGTGCCACATGCAAGCAATAAGTTAACTGGAGCTAATCTAGGTGCATGTACACCAACACAGCTGGTCTAAGTGCATGTATGTGCATGTACACATGCACAGCTAGTCTAAGTGCATGTACACCAACAGAAGAGTGTCATGAAGAAGAATCCCATCAGCTGAATAAGTTTTCTACCCATCTGATCAACGAAGGCAATTGTGAAGAAGTAGCCTGGGACAGTTGAACACGCAGCAACAATCAACTGGAATCTTGCTATTTTATGGACTTCTTCAATGGCGTTCATTAACTTGGCGTCTGGAAGCAATCCCAATGTCGTGAACTTGTCCTTCTGGTAAAGATTTTGGCTGTAAAACACGATGTCCACCAGAAACCATGTGCTTGCAGTGCCCAGTAGGTGCAAGCCATGTCGCCTTGCGAACTCTCTGGAAAATAAACTGAACCGCCGCTTGGTCATTGCAATCTCTTCGGCCCTCCTCTGTTCTACTTCGATTTCTATGTTAAGAACACTAGACATGTCGGCCGCAGCTTGATTTGCGTCTCTTCTTATGAGCGCGGTGTAGCGAGCCGTCTCTGGCATTTTCATTCGCCAGTAGTATGTCAACGCAGCGGGAATCGCTCCAAACATCAGAATGATCCGCCATACATAATCGGCTTGAGGGGCTGTCGAACCTGCACGATTGTCACTGTATGCGGGGCGGTGGTATTTGCTATTGAATATTGCAGAGACGAAAATGGCCACCGCGCCGCCGGCTAGAATCCCGAATCCTTGGAGCGCAAACACTGCTGCGATGAACGACCCTCGGTTTTTCTCGTTGGCATACTCGGATATAATGGTGGCAGATAAAGGATAATCTCCGCCGACGCCGAAGCCGAGCCAGAATCTGAAAAAGCAGAGCGTGGTTAATACGGCTTTGGGTGTTTTGCCGTAAGAAAGACCTGATGCTATGGAGGCAAAGACCATGAGCAGAAGCGTTATTCCAAAGACTTTCTTCCGTCCGATTTTGTCGCCCATCCATCCAAAGAAGAGCTCCCCGCAAAGTGCTCCGCATAAAGCCACTCCCATCACAGCAACCGCAACAGGTTTAGGTAGTTTACCGGGACTAATACTGGCCTCGTCGAAGTAATAAATCCTTCCGAGGAGACTCGTGACGGTGGAGATGCAGAACAAGTCATAAGCATCAGTGAAGAAGCCCATTCCTGCAATAACGATGGCAGTAAAGTGGTACCATTGCAATTTTGCCCGGTCCAAGGCAGTTAATACCTCCAATTGATTTATCGGCATGATGCCAACCTTGTTTCCAAGCTTTTTTCTGCAGATTTTTTGCCCACTGTACAGCAGAAAGCTTAATTTATTAAAACAAATTCTGGCTTCAACCAAAGACAAAGAAATTCAACAACTGCGAAGCAAGAACCTTCAAATTCATGCTGCGAAATTCTTCAAAGCAGGAAACTAAATCCTATAAATGAGAAGGCAACGAAAAGGGGGAAACGGGTCAACTCAAAAGCCATGGCTACAAAGTCTCCTGAAAGTGTTGAGAAAATCAATCAGGGAAATCGGCATATCCCAAATACAAAACATCTAAGACCGTTAATTGCAATACCCACAACCCTTTCTAAAGCTTTAGCTATATTTAAAAACATATAAAAAGCGTCAAACTGGAAAACTCTCCGTTCTTCGAGTTCCATTTAATTTTTACTGCAGATAGGACGCCAGGACCAAAATTCAGAGATCGAAGGCATGATTTATGACCATTCTTCAATTCTGGAAGCCGAAGACTTCCTGAAAGATGAAAAATGGGGCGAGGTAACACACTAGATTCGATTACAGTAAAAATGCGTGAGATCCGTACCGTACCTTATTTAGTTCTCATTCAATGGAACTGAGAACTGAGCAGTAAAGTATCTGTGTCCAGTTCCCTAAGCTTCCCCACGACAAGTTTATGCTCTACGGACTCCTGTTCCTCTCCAATTTATGCTCTACGGACTCCTGTTCCTCTACAATTTTGCTCATCGCTTTGAAAGTTCGTCGTTGGATCCCTCTCTCTGATTTTTTCTCTTCGCTTGCAAAGTTCGTCATCGAAATTATGTCGTTGGACCCCCCTCTCTGAAATTTTCTCGTTGCTTGCAAAGTTCGTCATTGGAAGTAACTCCAGCCATTCCCAATCGATTACAACGAGGCAATAAACGTTGTTGTCTGTGTTCGTTTATCTCAATACATTGTTGTCTGTGTTTGTTTATCTCAATATTATTGTCCAAAAGTCAATGCAGAATTACAACGAAGCAGTAAACGTTGTTGTCTGTGTTCGTTTATCTCAATACATTGTTGTCCGTGTTCATTTATCTCAATATTATTGTCCAAAAGTCAATGCAGAATTAATTGGGGAAATTTTTTCAACTGAGTCGTTCTTTTTTGACATCATATTATTTGGTAAAGACCAATTGAGATCAATGATAAATATTGAAACTCACATTTTAGGGTATTAAATTAAAATTAATATATCTTATGAAATAAGATTTTTAATCACCAGATGTAGTTTCATTTTACAATAAACAATCTTAATTTGTAAATATGCTTGTCAATGGGTATTATCAATATATATATTATAAATGATCGTTAATTTTATATAAATTATATTTATATATAATATACTTAAAACATATAGTTAATCTATATAAAATTAATCTAGTAATAATTCTTTAATATCACCTAATTAAAAAAATATTATTAATTAATTAATATATATTATAAATAGTATGAATATTGATTTTGCATATGAGGTTGAAAGTCAAATTTGAATAGTGATTATGCTCCTCAATGCTATAAAAGAATTTGTGTTTTAAATAAAACGTTTTTCTTTATAAATTATAGTTATATATAATTTTACAGTATAGATGTGTTATGTTTAATTGTTTTTTAATTTATATAATGAATTTATAGTTATCTATAATTTTATATTGCAGAGGTGTCATGCTTAATTGTTTATTAATTTATGTAAATGTAAATTGAGGAATGGTAAAATAAAGAAATGTAATGATTTTTTGTTTTAAAGCTGGAGTCTAGAGTTAAAGTCAAAATTTAACATTGAGAATATCTTTCACATGCTCATATTTTCTCCAACATCTATATCATTTCATTTTCGTAGAAGTTTCCTTTTTTTTTTGTTATTTTATTTATTAACACACGAATGTGTTGTACTTTCCAATTCCTAAAATTTGCAGTTTTAGAATAAACTTATCCATGTATTTATCCATCATTTTTTCTTACAAATATGTCATGTTTATTTTTTTTTTCATGTGTACCCATTTTTTTGTGTATATAATTTGGATTGGATCACTATATAATTTTCTAATCTTTTGTATGCATCTAAAATTGAAAAATTGAAGGAATCATATTATAGGAGCTATTTTATTAGTGAGACTCCGTCTAGATTGAGTTTTGAAAACTTATGGGGCCATTTTGAGACCTTAAATGATGTTTATGTTGGGTAAATAATTCTTCCTTATGCATCAAGCCCTTTAAAGTTCAATTAAATATTTTTCTAGTGGTGCAAGAATCAAGTCAATCAAGGTTCAACTACAAAAATTATGCCTCCGAAAAGATGACCTATCGTAATTAACCACCATAATTTGATAGGGTGTCATCTTCGGCCTCGTTACTATTAGGAAAAAGGATAGTCATGTGGGGACTATGAATATGAATTTACAATGGTTGAGTTGTAACTCATGTTGAGGGTTGAATGAGTTAAATTTAAGGCCTAGTTGGCTATCAAGCTATATTATAACGAGGTCAGTAGGACGAAAATGGTTGCATTCTATTTGCTTGCATTTTTGTTCCATAGTAAAGGAGAGTAGTTATGTATAGAGTGATAGAATAATAGAGGAGATTTGTATTCTATAATAACCATGGGCCACAAGTGTAAGGAAATTCCATAGAGAGTACCTTCTCCTTTGTACATGCATCATTTCCATTTTAGACAAAAGAAAGAGGAGAAGTCTCACCTTCTAACCATGTTTCCTCCCATAAGGGCTTCATAAAGCATATCTCGGTATTCATTATGGTTTGTGAGTTATTATATTTACTTGCTATTTGTTTTGTACATATTATCGATTGTTTTTAGGCCATGAGGTAACTCCTCAAATGAGATTATATTATTCATTTAGGTTGTTCATTATTATATACATGAGGGAGTGATTGTTGAGTTTCATCTCTTGATGACGTTGCATTTTCTCTATTATTTATTTACATTATTATAGTTGTTCACCCAATCCCTATGATTAGGTGTCAACATTCCCGCCTTTAATCTGAAGGGATGTTGGTGAGTCCAAGCATGATTTTGAATCTTTCAAGCTTTTCTCTTCCAAGCACTTTAGTGAAGATGTTTGCAATCTGGTCATTAGTGGAATAGTGGTGAAGATGGATTGTTTTGACCTCAACATGATGTTGAATCAAATGATATTTTGTATTGATGTGCTTTGGTCGATCATGGAACTTTGGGTCCTTTGCCAACTTTATTGCCGAGGTATTGTCAATTATGAGTGGAGTCGAATGTACTTGTTTTACCTACAAATCTTCCAAAATTTTCCTGAGCCACATAATTTCTTTTGTTGCCTAAGCTGTTGCCACATATTCTCTTTGTTGTGGAATTTGTTGGAACTAATTGTTTGCATGATTTGCTGGAGACAGCTCTTGATCCAATACTCATATCATAACTAGAAGTAGATACCCTAGTTTCTTTGTCTCCATCAAAGTCTGAATCAGAGTATCCAATCAAGCTGAAGTCACCCACCTGTGTGTACTTGAGTCCAAAGTCTTGAGTTCCCTTCAAGTACTTTACAACTCTTTTTGCAACAGACCAATTGTTATAGACATATTTGGGCACATCAACCCCAAACTCATATGTCGATGATATTAGGGCTCATCAACCCCTAAAAGAGTTATTTTATACCCTAAAGAAACTTAGTCATCTGAATGCCTCATTCCCCAAAATTTCATCTCAGAAATCATCTATAAAGTGCCTAAAACTAAACCATATCTAAAGGCCCTGTGTTAGGGTGAGATGCATCTCACCTGCTAAACTGTCAAAATAAGATGCATCGCAGTTTGGCCCTTTAGTAACTGCGATGGGCAAGGTTAGACATATTTTTGGAACAGTTTGTTAGTTGGTTTCTCATGGAATCTTCTAGAAACTTCTCTTGTGCCACTTGCCTCTTTGAATTTGCCCAAGGATGACTAAGGGAACTAGGAAACCATCTCCAATTCCCCTCTCTTGTGGAACTAATTTCAACAAATGGAATGGAATTCATCATCCCCAATGACGACCCACCCTCTTGCAATCATCTATAAATGGATCTCCCATCCAAGACATCAGAAGGCTGAATTGTTGTGAATTGTAAGGAAGTATTGCTAGTTTCAGTATTGAGGAGAGAGCATTGTATTACTGTTGGCGTGTTCTTGCTAATTCATGAGGTGAAGAAGGATTGTAGCTGGGATGATGGCGTTAGATCAGACAACTGGGTTGTACTTCTCCTTATTATCAATAAGTTCTTCAAGATTTTTCCCAATTGATTGTGTTAACTGTAAATACTTTCATATGTTCATTATATCTTTGATTCTATAATGTTTATGTTGTGATAGATCACGATGCTTTGATAGTTCTTTGTTGCTGTAGTTGTGTAGGTACTCTCCAAGCGTCTTAAGTATGGGGAGGAGTTACGAGATCATCCAAAGGAGAGGGAGATCAAACGAGGATCAAGCGAAAGTTCCATGTTGGTCCTATACAATATTTCTCTTATCTATCACTCATAGGAAAGATCATTGAATTTCTTTAAACTATTGTTTCTAGGTTAGCTACCAAACCTAGAGGGTTAGTCATTTGAAAAGACACTAATTTTCCGAAAACACCAATGTCCCCTGACAAGGCTTTTGCATAAACCTGGAGAGGATTCTAACAACAAACGAAATGTCTAGTCTGGTAGTAGTCAGGTAGTTGAGACTTCCAACAAGCTGTCTATACTTTGTTGCATCCTCAAATTATTTTCCTTCAATGGATGTGAGCTTTAAGTTTTGTTCCATTGGAGTAGTCAGAGGATTTCATTCAGCCATGCCAAACCTGCTCAACAAATCTCCAATTACTTCTTTTGAGAAAGGAATATGGACTTCAGATGTTGAGTTACTTCAATACCAAGATAGTAATGAACATAGCCCAAATCAGTCATTTCAAAACCTTTCCTCAATTCCTTCTTTATGGATGAAATGTATCTCTCATTTTTCCTTGTCATCAAAAGATCATCTACATATACCACAAGATATACAATTTTTTTTCCAACTTTCTTGATAGACAAAGGTGCATCATCAAGATCATAATATTTGAAATTGAGTTTCAGAAGATGCTCAATTAGTTTTTCATACTAGGCTCGTGGTGCTTGTTTGAGGCCATACAAGGATTTCACAAGTTTGAATACTTTGTGTTCATGTCCTGTCATAGCAAATCCTTTAGCCTGGGACATAAAAACATTCTCTTTTAGATCTCCATTCAAGACAATAGTTTTTACATCCATTTGATGGAATTTCCAACCATTCTGAGCTGCTAGGGAAAAGAGTCTCCTGATGGTAGCCCATTTTGTTGTGGGGACAAAAATCTCCTCATAATCGACCCCTTCCTTCTGTGCAAAATGTTTTTCCACAAGCCTGGCTTTGTGCTTGTCAAGTGAGCCATCATATTTATACTTATTCTTGTAGACCCACTTGCGGCTAGTTGGTTTGGTTCCCAATGGAGAATCAACCAGCTTCGAAGTGCCATTATTTATCAAGGCATCATACTCCTTTTGCATTGCTTCTTTCCATTCAACATGAGAAGCAACTTCTTTGAAGGAAGTTGGTTCAGAATCTGTAGAGAAATTCAATTCACAATTATAAGAAACATCCATATCAATAGGTGAATCAGAGTCATCTACATCACCTCCATTTTGCCGGGTTGAATTTCTAATTCCTATATTTCCAACCTCATTAGGATGAACACTTTCAAGTGTCTTTGTCAGCCACTTTGGGGGACCTTTCTGAGATGGTCCAGGCTGCTAAGTTGATTGAGTTGGGACTGAATCAAGATTGAGTCTCCCAATTCTGTCAATCACATCACTCAAAGTATCATCCGTTGTTGGAGTTTCATGCAGGCGAGAGAGTGCTTCATATGAAGATTCCACAAGTTGATTTGGTATAGGAAACCCCCTTCAAGATGTGGAATCTGATTATCAAATTATTGAAATGATTTTTCATTTGCGAATCTATCCAAGTGATCAAGTTGTCGCTCAACAACATTGTCAGTTTTGGATGATTCAAGAAAGATTACACCTATTCATAAAACAAACTTTTTATTGACTTCGTCGTAGAGATGGTATGCTTTGGAGGTGTTTGAATACCCCAAGAGGATACACTTACAACTTATTGCACCAATTTTGTTTCTATGTACCTTTGGTATCAAGGCATAACATGTGGAACCAAAGACCCTAAGATGCTTTACCGAAGGAATGTGTCCATACCACATTTCATAAGGAGTCTTGTTTCTAATAGCATTAGATGGAAATCTATTCTTTACATATACAACACATAGAACTGCATCAACCAAAAACATCAATTTTACATTGTTGAAAAACATCACAGAGCGCACCATATTTAAGATTTTCCTATTGATTCTTTCAGCTACTCCATTCTGTTAGGGATTATAAGGCACAATTGTTTGATGTTTGATCCCATGTTGGCGAAGAGAGTTTTCAAATTCATTTGAAGTGTATTCTTTTCCATTATCATTGCAAATAGAGCCAATATGAGATTGTGCATCATTTTCAATCCATGTATGAAAGTTCTTGAATGTTTGAAAAGCATAAGATTTGTTCTTCAATAAATAAACCCAACACATTTTGGTGTAGTCATCAATAAATGTCATCATATATTTATTTCCATTTGCAGAAGGAAGAAACATTGGACACATAAATATGAATAAATGAGTTCAAGTTTTCTATTTTCTCTGGAATGTGAATCATGAAAAGACTGTTTGTTATGCTTTCCTAGAATGCGAGCATCACATTTCTTAAGTTTCCTAGGAATTGTAGGCAAACTAGTAACACCATTTTTCTTCAAAAAGCAGAGGTTGTCATAGTTCAAGTGTCCAAATATAGCATGCCATAATAAACTTGATGGCAATGTACCTTCATCATAATGAGAATTGTATGAGAAATTGTGTGCACGAGCAGAGGTACCCGACAACTTGAGAAGCCTTTCTTCATCTATCCTTGTCATGAAAAGTGAGTGGTCTGATGCTTTTCTTACCTCAACCTTGCCATCAAACATGTTAATGGAGTTTCGTTGCTAGTGGATGTGGACCAAGGACAACAAGTTTCTCCTCAGCTTTGGGAGATATAAAACATGATGCAGAAGAAAGCCTGGAAGACCAGGCAATTTAAGCCTGATTGTGGCAAACCCTCATGGCTTGAGTTTTGATTTGTATACAAAGTATTTTGCTCCATCAGCATTGTCAGTAAATTCTTCAAAAAAATGTCTTCTAAAAGTCATGTGGCAAGTTTCTCCTGAATCAAGAAACCAATCATTTTTCCGAGAAGAAAGTGAAGCATTAAGTAAGTCTCCATTTACTCCAATATTACAATGTGCCACAACATAGTGAGCAAATTCAAGTGCTTTTCCTTTCTCTTTGTCATTAGTTTTTCCTTTTGGTTGGTTTCTTTCATGCTCAATTCTGTCTCAAGGCAACTTACATGTGGATGCATCATGTGATCCATCTCTTTTGCAATGTATGCAATGTAAATCTAACTTTTCTGCTTGAGAGTGTCTGCGCCCATCCCC
>APFE031572660.1:198992-234648 GCA_000404065.3 Pinus taeda
AATTTCTTCTTCCTCTTCCTCTGGAAGAATCTTGAGCAAGATTATTCTCTCTATGTGCAAGACACACAACCTCTTTAGAAGACTGAGGAGTTGTCTTCTTTCCAAAAGCTTTCTCTCCTTCAACAATTTTTTTTCACAAGGGAGTCAAAGGTAATATCTTTGACGCTTCCATTTGCTTCCAATATCTTAAGATAATTTGAGTAAGTGGGATAAAGTGTCTTGAGAAAAGCTATCAGAGGAATGTCCAGTTCAACATTACTAACTTTGATATCATGCATAATATATTTTATTTATGGTGTAAGAGCAAGAGGACCATCATTTTATAATTCGAGGTTGAATAATTTAATCATGAGTTGAACAAATTCAAGTGCAGAGTGTGAGTCATAGAGTTCGTTTAGTTTTTGTAAGGCTTCAAAAGCATTTGAAAATGGTGAAATATGGTGACTCACCTCTTCATTTACTGATGCTGCAATTAATGCATAAGGCTTGTTGTTCTTATTTTCCCAAATGGCGAATTCCTTGTCTAAGGTAGGCTATTCTAGTTCTTTGTCTCAATATCCAACACACACTCCTTTCCACAGCTCATTAAAAATGAGAGTGTGTTTAATTTTCCTTGACCATTCTGGATAGTTCTCTTTCCCAGAGAGCACTACTCCAACAATAGATATTAGTGAATGCAATCCCAAAAAAATATCTTCTTTTGATTTCCAAAACAAACACAACCTTTTTGGATATCTTTTGTTTAGGTGGAAAATAATTCACTATATTAATACTTTTAATGCATAATATATTCCTCCACTCTCGAATATATTATATGATGGTTTCAACATATAAACCATATAATATATATTCAAAAAAAATATCATCCAAAATTCTCTTTCTATTACCACCATTCAAAAATACCAATGAATTTTAATACTACCACATATGTACTTCACACAATATACATTCACCATACCTTGAACTTTTTTTATGTGGAACTATAGCAGTGAATTTGCAACCAGTTTGAAAAATACCACAATAGTCTTTGATGCTGTGACAACGGGGGATATGGGAGTGGTGCAACAGTATGTAGCTTTTTGCAATAGTATCCAAATATTGATATAATGAAGGTAATTTGGTCTTGTACCAAACTCAGAGCGTACTCAGTTCAACACCATCCTCCAAGGAATAATGAACTCAAATGCAATTGCAGTCACAATGTTGGCCATAACACCACACTTCCAGCTGCACCAACCTTCCAGCACACAATCACAACAATTCCTGGCATCACATGACCATTCCATGCAGCAACTGGCTCCAGTCTTCACAGCAGGAAAATAAATTCCTTAAGGCAACAAATCGACCCTTCAACAATCCCATATCATTTACACTAGTGAATTCAATAATGCACATAATCTTGTAGGGATAAGATAGAGAAATCACCCGCGCATGGTATAGGATGCAAACAAGGTGACAATTCTGCAAAAATAGGCAAAAAAATGAGGGAGTTACAAAGGGAGGAAAGCTAAAATTACAACTTGCTCTGATACCATGTCAGGCTAGGAGGTAACTCCTCAAATGATATTATATTATTCATTTAGGTTATTGATTATTATATACATGAGGGAGTGACTGTTGAGTTTTATCTCCCGATGACTCTCCAATTTCTCTATTATGTATTTACACTATTTACAATTGTTCACCCAATCCCTATGATTAGGTGTCAACATTACATGCATAAACAACAAAACAAGAATAACAATCTTGGATTCTAGAAGGAGTTAACCCTTGATAGTATAAATTTTGATTTAAATACATCGTTGTGCCATGATGAACTATAGTAGATATACCTCATAATTTGAACCTCCTCATAGATGCCCTAATTAGTGAGCTTGGGTTGTTAGGAGAAGATGTGGATTTTAGCTCAAAGGTTATCTTGAAGGTAAAGTTAACGGATCAAGATGAACCAAAGAAAGAGTCTACGAAACATTAAAAAGAGAATTTGAGTTCGAGCATTGTGAACCATCCACTGTTCTCTTTAAGATGGAAGTGAAGGAAAACATTGAACCATATCAAGGTGGGATCGATGATTTGAAATTAAACCATGGTTGCAGTAGTGAGATGTAATATTCAGAGTTTTATTTTCAATAATAGTGGCACCACTTCCACTCCATACCATAGTAGTGGCACCATTGTACATCTGGCATAAGTACTTTCTCTTGAATATTATAGAGATGAAAATGCACACTGTATAGCTCACTAGAATACTAAACCTTGCAAGGAAACCAATGTTGCGATTAAGACCTCTTCGTTTTAATCGTTGGCATACTTGGGCACTGGCGCCACATAAAGGATAATCTTTGTTGACCCTGAAGCCAAGCCATAATATGAAAAAGTAGAGGATGGTCATTACGACTTTAGTTCTTCTATTGAATGAAAGACCTAATGCTATGGAGGCAATGAAGTAATACTGGCAGTACTATTGTTGGGGTCGATGTAATAAATGCTAGAAAAGTACTCCCAACCACCTCATTTAACAACTGACAATAGCCAATCTCACAAAGTATTCAAGAAGATGTTGTGTATCAGTTGGAGGAATGAGAAGTCAATATTCAACAGGCCCAAGGATAGGAAGTTGATTGTTTTTATGCGAGGTTCTTACTGCATGGTAAATAAAACTATAGAAAATTAATTTATGTGACTCATCGCCATACGTTGCTTTTATGTTTTTAACCTTTCTTGAAAAAGTTAGATTAACCAGCGTATGAAGTTTCTAATTTTTTGAGGGAATATAATCACATATGTATTTTGACTTAAGTGAGCATTGAGTAGTTGAGTGAAGTTTTAGAGTAGCATTGAAGCTTTCACTGGGGATTGAAGGTCTGTAGAAAAGAAGGAAGAACTAGAATAAGTAGTTTCACAAGATGATACAGTCCGTTATAGTACATAACCAATGTGTTGTTAAAGTGTGTAAAATTTATGTTTTTCAAAGGAGTAAATGAGTTGAAGTCTCATTATTTATCTTGGTAATTATTTTTCCCTCCTAAAAATATTAATTCGTTCATATTTCCAGTTCTACTATGCATCCCCTCTTGTTACTTTGTTTTACTCTATTTTATAGTGTGTTGTTACTCTGTGCTATTCTGAGCTATTATTGTGTGTGTTGTTACTATGTTATTGTTGATGGTGTTGGACCCACCAACATGTCAGGGGATCTCCCTGATAAGAAGTCCCAATTAGTCCTCAGACCATTTGGACTAGCAGTCACAACAATGGGTAGTAAATCTATGCCATGACTGTGATAGTGCGCAAAGGTAAGTGTGATATATTTGTCAGAAGTAAGGGTGTGACATTGCAACGAGTCAAGTGAGATGCATGGAGGTTCTAACACATGAAGGGGCAAAGGAAGTGTATCCCTTAGAAGCTTGTAATAGTATGCAGCCTGAAAGGAACACATGTGATAAATGACATAACAAGCTGGAAAGAAGAATAGTCCACAATCCAAAGTGATGGGTTAAACCAAAAACACGATTTCAACAAGATTCATACAATGATATACAAAATAGTTCGTAAACGAATGCATAAGTTAAATAACATACATTGCTAAAGAAACCAGAATAGTCTAACTACAATTACAACATATGCATGAAAACGTGATGGCTATATATATATAAACTGAATGTTCCATCCATACACAAACCATTGATAGCCACTATCCCCAATAGTGGAACATTACAGTCAACACCGCCTGCTCCTCCAAAGAGATGTACTCACTCTGCACTGTGGAGCAGCTAAGGCTCATCACAATACTCTCCAAGCCTTCTCTAGGCAATGCCTAACCAAATTCTTGGCTCTCAAAAGGTTTTACTATGAGTTATAAGGTTCTATATAAAGCAAAGGGTGGGGTGATCCTTGACATTCCCCTTTGACTCTTGGACTACCCTCATGACTCTTCATTTTACATAGTGACTGCTCACATTCCACCAATGACACTTGAAAATTCACTAACAATACATTTACAATAATACAATTTCCACATATACCCATGTGGGACAAAATAGGCTTGAGTCAGCCAAACAAGACAAAAAATATCACTCGAGGTCTCGGGGAAAGACCTAATTGGTAAGCGCAAACGACACATCAATCTAAATCCATATGATGAAGTTATTGCTAAAAGAAGGATGCTTTAATCCTTAAGAAAATGAGGAAGTTCCTTTGAAAATGGGTCTTAAGCCTTTAAGGCCAAATCGCAATCGGAGGTTGCATAGAGGCAGAATAAATAGCGACACAGTGGAACCCCTAATCGCCGATCTTCAATCAAATTAAAGTGGCAAACCGGAGGCAACCTGATCGGGGATCACATATCTAAGTGTATATTAGTGAGCGTCCAGTGTAATCGACGATCAAACAAATCGGCGTGATTGGAGCAATACATATACGGGACACCGATGCGATTGGCTGATGCCGATATCATTGATCGGTGATCGGCGGTCGGCATTTCCCCATGAATAGGCCCTTGGCAATAGCGATATGCCGATTGCAATAACAGGCCATACTCGATAAATAATATGCACCCAATTTAATGATTTTTGAAATCTGGGTGAATGGTTTTGGGCGGAGTTTTTAGTGTTTTTCGGGATTTTGAAGCCTTATCATTGCAACGATAAAAGGGCCATTTTAAGAGGTGGTTGCGCCCGCCAATCCTTCCACTCTAATAACCTCTGTTATGAAACAGGCAAGCCTCGATGTACATGGGATTCTATCTGAAACCCATTATAAAACCCAATTGATGCAAAGAATGGGTAGGGCATTTTTTTTGGAGCAGAACATTGTTTTATTGGCAGGAGGCCGAGAGTGCTATTTGTCTGGGTCTAGATAATTTTTACATAACTCCAGCCCCTTTCATTTCTATGGACACATTGGTGCTGTGTACCTCTCCATTTCAAGCATCCATTTCATAGCCATTTTGTAGATTGAAGGTATATGCTTCTTGTGGACAGCTGATGATTGTAAATTCTCTTTTCTTTCATGCCATTTTAATAAGAAAGGCCTCCCCATTATTGAGCTGGGCCCAGAGACGTAGTCCGAATTTGAGGAACTCCATTATCAAGCCATGGTGTCTTCTTTTGATCCTTTTTATGTGTTTACTTCTTCTTTCCTTATGTGCACATTTTTGTGTTAAGCTTCAATTTTGCATGTGATTCTTTTCTATACATCTATAAGTGAAAACATCTTGGATCAAGTGGTATTAGTGCAGGTCTTTTTAGATGTGAATTGCATGTTTGCATGCTAACAAGAGCCAGGCTTCAAAGAGGTGAAGGTAATCTAGAACCTTTCAATTCAGAAGCAGGGCATGCACCTCGAAGGAGAAACATGGCAGAAGATGAAGCTCATATTGAAGAGGAGCGTAATTTCAAAAAGACTTTCTATTCAATGGTAGAGAACATCAATTACCTGGTTTTAAGACTAGAGAAAGTAGAGGAGATAAATCTAGAAGGACAAGCTTAAGCACATGGGAATGGTGGAGAAGAACCCCCTCTTTCTTCTTCTGGTAGTGAAGGCTCTCCTTCCTCTCACCACCATAATCAGATAAATCCAAAGGATGCAGCTAAGAAACCATTTTTTAAATTAGTTGTTAAATTTGATATTCATGTGTTTAATGGTGAAAGCAACATAGAGAAGCTTAACAATTTGATCAGGCAGACTGAGGTTTACTTCAGGATTCAGTAAATCATAGAGGATGAGGTGAAGATCCAGCTGGCCTCTCTATGGCTGGGCAACACAGCTCTCGTTTGGTGGGAGAGAAAATTGCAGAGCAGTAAAAATGTGGGTAAGATATTTTCCTCATGGTCTAATTTTAATTCTACATTAAAGGAACAGTTTTATCCCTTAGGATACAAAAAAAAAGCTTTGATGAATTGGCAATATTTAAGGCAAGCCAAATGGCAGGATGTTCAGAGTTTTACAGAAGAGTTTAGGAAGCAAGCACTAAATTTGGGTATTGCACTTGATGCACCTAAAGTTGTAACTAAGTATATTGGCTCACTGCATTGTTATATTAGGCATTCATTGTTATTGTTTTAACCAAACACTTTTGATTCAACCAGCGTGAAAGCAATTCATATTGAGAACAAGCGCAAGAATGAAAGAGAGGATCAGTCCAGAAAGCCAACATTCAAACCTCCCAATGGAAAATCAAAAGCAAAATGGAAAGGGAAGGAGAAGAAAACTGCAACAACCAAAGAGGGAGAGCGGCCTTATTGCAATCACTGCAACAAGGAAGGCCACGATGATGATCACTGTTGGAAGTAGCACCCATAAAAATGGCCAAAGAAGTATGGAGGAAAAGGGAAGCAGCAGCGGCACAACAAGACCTTCGATCAGATTTAGGAGATGAAGCACTGATCACAGCAGCAGGAATGAAAGGTACCCTTACACCTCCTGTTGATTCTAAATAGCATGAAAGCACCAGTTCTGTAGATTAATCCCTTTCAAATGATAGAAAAGGAATTGAATTATTTCATATCAAAGTTGTAGTAAATCATACTAAGGTTGAAACTCTATTTGACACTGGGTCCCAAACAAACTTAATTATAGAATCCCTTGTAAAGAAGCTTGGATTAGAGACAAAACCACACCCAAAACCTTACCCGCTGGGAAGGATACATGATAAGGCAAAATTGAATGTAACCCAGCAGTGCAAGGTCAAATTTTTGATTGCGTCTAAGCTGGGAGATGAATTAGAGATGGATGTAATACCACTGGATATATGTGGCATGGTATTAGGGAGCCCATACCTGTATGACAAAAACACAGTCTTTTTCACCATTAGAATAAATATCATATCACCAAGGATGGGGTAGAATACATCGTGCGGGCTCATCAAAGTAAGATTAATGCCAGCCTCATAAGTGTTGGGCAAATGAAACGATTGATGAATTCCAGTAAAGCATGCATGCTTATGGTCGTAAGGGAGAAAGAGGCTGAATTTGTCGATGCGTTCTAGGGTTAAGATGGGAAGCACAAATAGGATTTAATGGAATTAATTTCCAATTATAATGAACTGTTTCAGGAGCTGAAGGGACTACCTCTGAAAAAGGAAATCCAACATGAAATCCACCTATTGCATGATGCCCCTCTGCCAAATATTGGCATGTACAGGATGTTGGCGATTGAAATGGAGGAGATCAAATGGAAAGTGCAAGAATTGCTAGACCAAGGCGTAATCAGGCCAACCTCCTCTCCATGCAGTTCGCCGATTGTTGTAGTGCAAAAGAAAGACGACAACTGGAGGATGTGGGTGGACTACCGTGCACTCAACAAGATAATGGTGAAAAATCGCTATCCCCTCCCATGCATAGATGACTTATTAGACCAATTAAAAAGTGTTGTCTATTTCACAAAGTTGGATTTGTGTAGTGGCTATCACCAGGTCAGAATTGTGGAGCAGGACGTGTGGAAAACTGCTTTCAAAACCAAGCAGGGGTTGTTCAGATGGATTGGTGATCCCATTTGGGATTTGCAACGCTCTAGCCACCTTTATGCGGGTTATGAATGGTATATTTCAGCCTTTCATTCATTAGTTTGTTCTCACTTATTTAGATGATATATTAGTTTTTAGCAAAAGTTGGTTTGAACATGTGAGTCATGTAAAGAAAGTGCTTGATGTGCTGAAAAAGGAAAAACTCTTTGTAAAATTGTTAGAGTGTGAGTTCGGGAAAGCCTCTTTGGGTTACCTAGGTCATATTGTTGGTCATGGTCAGTTAAAAATTGATCCCTCTAAAGTTGAAGAAATTGTAAATTGGCCTAAGCCTATTAGTGTAACTGAGGTCCGTAGCATTTTAGGTGCAGTCTAGTATTGGAGGAGATTTATTGCTAATTTCTCTGTTATTGTAGCACCTTTGCACACATTGACAAGTGTGAAACATGTCTTCCAATGGGGAGGAATACAGCTTAAGTCCTTCGAAACATCGAAGGAAAAAATTAGCACTGCCCTAGTCTTAGCCTTACCCAATCTCCAACAACCATTTGAGATCGAAACCGATGCCAACGGTTATACCATGGGAGCCATATTGATGCAGTAAAAGAAGCCAATTTTTTACCATTCTGAGAACTTTTCTCAAGCTGTGATAAACTATCCCACCTATGACAAGGAGCTTTATGCCTTGGTGCAGAGTGTGAAAAAGTGGAAACACTACCTGATCGGTAAGGATACCATCATCCATACAGATCATCAGCTCTTGTAGTACCCTCAGTCACAAACCAAGTTGTAGCAATCTCATCATTTTAGGTGGATGGGTTTTCTTCAACAGTTTCCTCTGGTAATAAAGTATAAGAAGGGCACTAGCAATAAAGTGGCCGATATGCTATCTTGCCCTCCTATTTCAGCTTTTATTATTTTGCATAATGCTTTGTTATCTTTTCAAAGTTATGTTGAACAATATGCTAACTATGATGACTTTAAGGAGGTTTATGCAAAACTAACCCATGGTTCATAGGTGGACAACTATCACTTGCAGGGGAAATTGTTGTATCACCTTGGTAAATTGTGTATTCCCGCAGGAGAAAGAGTACATGTAATTTGAGAGGCCCATACCTCTCTTGTGTCTGGACACTTTGGTGTCTAAAAGACTTTATGTCATGTACAAATATTTTGTTTTTCGCCTCATATGAAAAACATTGTGATTTGTTGTTGCACTAAAAATGTCACCTTGACACTCTGCAATCTATGTGAGTCCATTACCACTCATACTTTCCTCCTTTGCAATTCTTAAGCATCAGTTCCTCATATCAAGCCTTGAAAATAAGAGAAAGCCCTCAAAAGCTCGGACCCCAAGAAAAGTTTGTTCAACATCAAGGCTGAAAAGGTTGTAAGGTTCTTCTACTTCAAAGTTAATACAAATAAGTTTGTTTTTCTCAATAAGCTGTTGATTTATGGTTTATTTTATGGATTCCTTGATCATCATAATAGATATGATTTATGATATTTTCTATGTAGGTGCTATTTGATGTTGCTTGTTTGTGATTGCAGGTTCTCAAAGGTAACTCTTTCGAACAATTGAAGGATGGCTACTACGAACAAGTGTTGGATATAAGGTAGGGTCTTAACACCTCTATAGTATATGTTTATAAATCACATGTGCCTAGAGAAAGATAGATTTGTTTGTCTGTTTGTCGCTAGACTATTTTCTGATACTAGGGAGATCAGTCTTGTCCACAAGATCAATTTATCCGGCCAACAAATTGGAAACTCCGCTGGGGAACTGAATTTGGTTTTTGGTTTTCCTTTGTCTTTGACTTGAGAAACTTGTTTTCGTTTTTGGTTTTTGATTGATGTATGTTTGCTTGGGTAGTTTTTAGAATCTGTATTATTTTTTTTGTTTTTTGAAGTTTTTAGGGGACCACACTTTCTCTTTACTGACAGTGTGGGCATCTCCGGATGCTTCCTTTAGTAAATAGAGCGGTACCACACCTGGTTCTTCTGGAAGCCTACGGACCCTGTAATTTTTTTTGAAAAACCTAAAATGTTTTCTTCCAGTTAAGTTTAGGTTTCATTTAAGGTTTTTAGTGTGTACCCTGATCTACATTTGTCCTGTCAAAAATATCTTGTGAGTGAGTTCCGATGGTATTTTTGTTTTAGATGATTTTCTAGAAGTTTTGTATCCCTGGAGTGGTTTTCACATGGTCTCTGTAGTGACTCGAAGATCAGAAGCATGAGAAACCCTAGATTACCCTAGTTTCTTGTCGTCTTCTTGATGAGTCTGCCTTGGTTGTGAAATCTATCCTTTGCCAGAAATAGATTTAGTTTTTTCCTTGCAAATCTTTGAACAAGCTTTATTATAAGTTTTGAATTTCATTTTTTAAAAGGAAAACATATCTGGATGTTTTTGGTTGATTTGTTATTCTGAACAAATGAATCCTTACTTTACTGAAAAACTAAGTAAAACGTCCTCAAAAATATTTGAAGCTTTTATTCAATTAGGTTTAAAAAAAAAAAAAAATTAGATCTCAAGATTAGTTTTTGTAGTTTTGAGTGTTTTCTAGAATTTGTAGATCTCTTTTGAAGCAAATTTTTTTTTTGTAGTTTCAAGTTTTGAAAAGGAAAGGGATTTATTGTAAGCATTGATTATAGTCTTGTTTTGAGTTCTTATTGAAAAAGACAAAAAGTTTTTCTTTCCATTTTCATGTTAAAATAAGGAATTGTTTCTTAAAGAATTGCATTCTCAAACTCTTTCTTTTAGCTAGAATTTCATTCAAGGAAAAACGAATTGCTTATCATTTTAGGTGCATTTTTTTAGTGTTTTTGGAGTCGAGTCTTCACACCATCAAAGTTTCATTCCATACCTATTGACTTAAACAAGAACCTATAAAACCAATGCTTAATTAAAATTGATCTAGTAATCTTTTTTATTTCTAGTGCTCTTATCACCAGTATAGCTTAGGCTAGTATCTTGGAGTATGGAGTAATTAACTCTCCAAGATAGTTAAAACAAACAAGTAGCTACATCTTGCGGTAGGAAATAAATCCAATTGTAATTGATACATTTTGGGAAGATTCTCTTCAAGGAGTCAATCACAAGATCATGTCTGAACCTTTGAGACAATGAAGTCTATTTCATTGGGAAAGATAGAAGATTTGAACGCATTATAAAAGGTAAACCTTGGATTAACCATTTTCGAGGCGCTTGGGGTCACTTGTTGGTAAACCTCAAATTGATCATGTCGAGGAGCCTTCAAGGGGATTGAGTTTTGTTACTCTGCACTTGCACGTAGATCAGATCATAGACTGTTCCCCCAATTGTATTTGTTGTTGTTGGTAACCTTAGTGTCCATAAACTTAAGATTATTTCCTAAGGTGACGGTGAAGGACGGGTCTCACTGTACCTGGAGCAGATGTCGAGACTCACTTGGACTCTCTAGGGGGTTCTCTTCACTTGAGATGGTTTTGTGAAGAAACTTGTGCTAGTCTGTTTCATTAAGCAGGTTGTTGAGGTAACTGTTCAACCACCCTTTCTGTATTAAAATTCTACGACGTTGGATTTCATCACCAACTACTGCTTTTAGTATGGGAAGTTACTATTTGTGTGTGATTTGAACTGTTCGATTTTTTAGGCGTGTGATTCAGTTGTTTGTTTCTTTAGAGACTTTAGGTGTTTTTATCGAAATTTTCTTTGTTTGTGTGCGATTAATTGAATATTTAATCGTGGCTAAATTACCAAGACAATCTTGTAGACTTTAGGGGAAACCTCCTGAGTACACACCAAGTTAGCTTGAAGGGCTACGAGCTCTTGTATCACATAGTGACAGTAGAGTTGGATCACTAGAAGCTGGAGAGTCATCTTTAATTGTTCATCATGATTATCAAATACAGACAAAGAAGTATATTCAAGAGCCAATTTCATTTTCTGAAGTTACTGGTAGTATTTATCCTACCAATGAATTAGCTGAAGAACCTGAAATTTCTGAGCCTGAAATTGAACCTGCTGCTACTCCAACTTCAGGATTTGCTTCTCCAACTTCTAGTGATCCTGGTTCACCTAGGGTAGGAAATATCATTACCCAAAATCTTCCTTCTGGCCTCATTTCTATTGAAGAACTTGTTAGTCCAGATGAAGACGTAACTCTTCCTGAAAACCAACCAACTTTAAATATTAGGGAGCGTGAATCAATATTCTACAGTCCTTTTAGGAGTGACACTTGGTATGTATCATTGACAAATTTTTTAGAAAACCCAGGTCTTAGTTTTTCACCACCTCGAATTCATTTTCATCCTACACCAAGGGGTTATTATCCACCATCGAATATGTCAAGACAATCATCTATGTTTTCCCAAACACTGGAAACATTCTTATATGGCAGTCCTTCTGTTCCTTCGGGGTACCAGTCACTCACTGGTACCTTTTCAAGAGCATCTCCTCAACCAATCGAACATGAGTTATCAACTGGTAATAATGGAACTCAAGCGTTGAGCACAGAAGAAATCCTCATGATGTCTAGTAGTATTCCAAATCCTCAACCGCAAGGTAGTCAGTTACCATTTGGGGGGAAACCCCAAGGTAGTCAGTTACTGCCTGGAGGGAAACCTCAAGGTAGTCAGTTACCACCTGGGGGGCAACCTCCAGGTAGTCAATTACCGCCTGGGTGGCAACCTCAAGGTAGTCAGTTACCACCTGGGTGGCAACCTGAAGGATAGTACATACCGTCAGGTCAACCCTAGACTTAGTACATACATCAAGTTCAACCCCAGTTTCAATACATACCTCAAGGTCAACCCCAGTTTCAGTACGTGCCTTAGGGTTATCAACCTCAAGGTTAGTACCCAACTCAAGGTTTCCCACCACCTTCTGGTCAACCATTTTTACAAGGAGCTGGAAATGTACCACTTAATTACTAGCCTTACATTCAACTTGGTTATGGTCCTCCATATGCACATCCTTTTATGGGTCCATACCTTGGAATGAATGTGGTGTGGAATCCATCTCAATCTCAACATACTATGTAACCTAATGTGTAGTTATCAAGTCAACCTAGAGAAAATTTGGTTTCTGGTCCAACCCAGCAACCTGTCCAACTTATTGTTCAAACCTTTGCACCTAGTTTAGTTCAGCAGCCTAGGCCTAGCTCACCTCGAACTCTGCCTCAAACTACTACTACAACTATTGCAGCTTATGTTCAACCTACCACACCTATTTCTGGAGTATCTGTAGCTTTGGTTTCCACTATTCCTGCATCAGTGCAAAATCCTCAAGTCTCTTTACCACAGTAAGGACCTACGGTTAAGACTTCAATCCAGATGCCTGCAGGACAAGCTGGTCCAAGTACGGTTGTCACAAGTCAACAATAATTCACTTATCAAATGTACTAGGGATAGTATCAATTCAATCCTACTGTACAAAATCCAGTTTATCAGTATCAATCGTACCCTGGATATACTTATCAATAGACTCAACAACCCAGTTTGGTCCAGTTAATCCTAGTTTCCTGGTAGGTTATAACATCCCTTATGCAAATCCAATTCCAGGTTATCTTGGATATCCTCCTCCTGGAACTGGTCTTGTTACCCAAGGTTTTTGCGACCGTAACTGTCAGTTACCATTTATTACAACTTCGGATTTACCTGATTTGTCATGCCTTACAAACGATCCGATTTACTATTTTTCGTATTGGCCACCAATGCCTAATACGTTTCCTAGTGATATCCTGAAGTTCGAGGGTAAGTCAGGATAGGATCCGTCAAATCATGTTATGACTTATCACCTCTGGTCTGCATCTAATTCAATCATTGATGATTCAATTCGATTACGTCTTTTTCAACGGACTCTGATTGGTCTTTCCGCTAAATGGTACATTGAGTTACCATGAGGCTCTTTTTATAATTTCAGTCAGTTAGCCACTTCTTTCTTAACTCATTTTCAATTTCCTGTCAGATATGACAATGGTACAGAACTGTTAACTTCAATAAAACAATCCACGTCCACATATATTTCTGATCATATTCATGAATGGCGAGGTAGAAGGAGTTTGGTGAAAGTTTTCATTCCGGGTCAAATTTTAGCGGAATGGTTTGTTAAATCATTGCTACCTAAAATCACTGAAGATGTAGCTAAGGCAGGATCTGTCACTAAAGAGCAAGTCATTTCTTAGGCTCAATACCTTGACCTCATTTATACGCAGTCAAGTACTTTACATGAAAAATTCCATGATCTTCCAAAATACGGTCAAATAACTACAGCTCCTTCAGGGTCTCATGCCTCTAATGGTATGATTGGTTTAGTTAGTACTAAAAGTAAGAAGAAATCTTCAAAGAATTCTTCTCCTATTATAACTTTACCTGATTCCCTGACAGGAGATTCTTCTGCTAAAATTCTCGCTGATAACCATGTCCTAGAATCATCTATGGCCAAATCAAAATTCGTTGGTAAAAAGAAGGGGAAGAAGAAAAACAAACAAAACTAAAAAGAGAAAATAGATAAAAATGAATCTACTGACAAAAAATGTAAACCTCGCTATCCTTGTTTGATTTGCGACGAGGATCATTTTACGAAAGAGTGCCCACATCGAGCAGAGGTTTCGAAAATCGTTAAAGGTTTTCAAACGCCTGCTGTCTTGAAGGATCCTTTTCCTAATTAAGATAGTAAGATGATTGGTTCTTCCTCGAATGCCTCAGAAGAACCCATTATGATGATGTCTCATGTCAGGATTGCAATGCGATCGTAAGATTATGGTAGTAAAAATCCTGTTGGTGGTAAAGAAGCAAAATCTTCTAATTCAAACACATCAACTACAACTCCTTCTAGTTCTGATCTGCTATAGATTGAGAAACCCAACCTTGACGTAGTAATCAAACCGCCTGCTAAAGGTATACTTCGTAAATCAACTTTCAATCCACATGTGAGAGCTGCTCAGAACTATAACATTGTTGAAGACTTAGCTATTTCCCCTTCAACAATGTCAGCTTTGGAAGTGTTGCAATCATGGCCAACACAGCATAAATTACTATTGTCTACTATAGGAGCTGTTGATATTCAAAATTCAAACCTAATAATATTCGATTTAGAGAATAGTACACCCCGCCTACCTTATCAAATGGCTTTCCATATTCCAGTGTTAGTCAAAAACAAACCTTGCTTTCGGCCTGTGATTGATGAAGGAGCTTCTACATGTATTATGTCGATCCAGTGTTGGAGATCGCTTTGTTCTCCCCACACTTAATCAGTCTCCGATGATTCTAAAGGCTTTTGATGGTCAAGGGTTCCATCCTTTTGGTATTTTGCAGGATTTACCTATAGGGGTTGAAGGCAAAACCATAAATCTAGATGTGGAAGTGGTTGATGCCCCTCTAGATTACAACCTTCTCGTGGGTCATAGTTGGTCTTATGCTATGACTGCTATTGTTTCATCGGTATTTCGACTGATTAAGTTTCCTCATAATGGAAAGATTGTTACCATAGACCAACTGACTTATTTCTCATCCGATCCAGCCTCTTCGAATAGTATTCAGCATGTTGGTAAAACAACTATCCCATACAAGGATGTTGGAGTAGGTTTGATTAAAGATTCTGGTTTACTAGGAACTTTTTCCTTCCCTCCTCCTAATGTATTGCCTTCTATTGCAATTATTCATATGATTTCATCAAGCACTATTTCTTTTGATGATCCTTGGATTGTACCTTCCAATTCTGAGATGGATTCATTTGATAGTGCAATGCCTTTGAGTCCCCTTGAAATTGCATATATGGCTGTATAGTTGTTTTCCGACCCTTGTTCAACCGAAATTGTTCTAATGAATGTGGTCCATGGGGAATCACTCTCGATATCAACCTCAGCTTCAACAACATTTTCTGATCCTGTTCATACTGATGAGTAGATTCATGAACTTTTTTCTGTTGATGATCTACCATGGGAAGATCTTCATCATCGATCTTCATTTTTACTTGAGCTTAATCATTTTGAAAATGATTTTTCATCTATTTTTACTACTGACTATGTCAAAGAACCACAAAATCCATTGCAACATCTTGATTCTAAGTTAAATTTGGGAAATATCTCTCAATCGGTTCCTGTTGACATTTCAGTTAAACGCAGAATTATTGAAAACATTCATATAGGCGCTTCCTGTACGGACGATGAAATGCAAACTTATAAAGCCCTATTTCAAGAATTCCGTGACGTTTTTGCCTAGTCATATGAAGAAATGGCACGAATCGATCCATCAATTGTTGTCCATGAAATTAAAACTTACCCGGATGGTAAACCTGTCCGGCAATGTTTGCGTCAGATACGCCCAAGAAAAGCCATTGCTATTAAAGCTGAAGTTGAGAAATTACTTCGAGCAGGTTTCATTTATCCAATTCGTTTAACCGATTGGGTATCGAATATTGTTCTCGTCAACAAAAAACAAGGAACGATAAGAATATCTATCGATTATAGGGATATTAATCGAGCTTGTCCTAAAGATAATTATCCAACCCCCTATATCGATCAAATTATTGATGATTGTGCCAACAGTGAAATGTACTCCTTTATGGATGGTTTCACTCCTTTATGGATGGCTTTTCTGGTTACAATCAAATCAACATACTCCCTGTTGATCAACCTAAAACGACTTTCATTTGTCCATGGGGGACATTTCCTTATTGCAAATTACCTTTTGGATTGAAGAACGCTGGAGCAACTTTTCAAAGGGCTATGTCTTACACATTTCATGACATCAAGCATATTGTACATCCTTATCTCAATCATTTGCCTGCCCATTCATTGCATAGAGCTGATCATCTCACTCATTTATGAGTTATCTTTATGAGAAGTAGGAATTATCGCATTTGGCTGAATCCACACAAATGTGTATTTTGTGTAGAAACAAGTTGTTTACTGGGATTTGTTGTTTCAAAAGATGGCATTCGTGTTAATCCCTCGAAGGTTGAAGGTATCATCTATTTACCTCATCCTTCGATTCTTTGCCAACTCCAAACTTTGCAGGGGAAAGCAAACTTTTTACGTCGTTTCATTCCTAACTATGCCTAGATAACAAAAGGTTTTACAAGGTTGTTGAAACAGAATACTCCATTCTTTTGGGATGAGATCGCTGACAAATATTTTGATGCACTTAAACACACGTTAATCCATGCGCTGTTACTGCATCCTCCCAATTACAACCGTGATTACTATTTGTACCTCGTTTCTTCTCATTCCACCATTGGCATGGTTTTAGTTCAGGAAGATGAATTCAACAATGAAAATGTGATTTACTATCTTAGTCGAACTCTGCATCTGACTGAGATTAAATATTCACATGTGGAGAAATTGGCATTGGCAGCTGTCAAGGCTGTCCAAAGTTTTTGTCACTACATCTTATTATGCAAAACCACAGTAATTTCTGACTGTAACCCTATGATTTATATCTTTACCAAAAAATTGCTAGGGGGCAAGTATTCCAAATGGATAGTTATCCTACAGGAACTTGACTTGGAATTTTAAAAATCCAAGGCAAAGAAATCCTTGGTTTTTGAGGAACTGATGTGTGATTTCCCGCGTACTGATACTAAAACAATGGCGGAGCAACCCATTGCAGATGAATCCTTGTTTCTTATCAGTACTCTTGATGCTTGGTATGGAGATATTATTGTTTATCTCCAAACCCAATCTTTTCGGCCTGAAATCTCATGATCTCAGCAACACAAAATACGTTTCCAATCCCAACAATACAATATTATTGGCAATACACTCTATTTTCATGGGGTGGATTCTATTTTCCGACGTTGTTTAACTCATGAAGAAGCTGAAAAGGTTCTCAATGACTATCACTTTGGAGCATGTGGCGGTCATATGTCTGGGTATGCCATAGCCTAAAAGATATTGCACGATGGGTACTTCTGGCCATCCTTATTCAAAGATTGTATCTATGTAGTCTGGAAATGCCACAATTGTCAATTTTTTTATTGTAAGATGCATGATCCACCCGCTCCTCTCCACCCTATAATTGCTGTCAATCCTTTCGTAAAGTGGGGTATTGACTTTATTACGTGTAACCCTCACTCAGACTGGGGGCATGCGTATATCATCCTCGTGGTAGAGTATTTTACTAAGTGGGCCGAGGAGATACCTACATTTTCGGAAGAGGCAAGACTGTTGCAACTTTCATATTCAATCATATAATTGCTAGATTCGGTGTTCCTCAAGATATTATTATTGATCATGGAAGTCACTTTCAAAACATCATGATGATTAAACTAACAGATCAACTTGGCCTACGTTATGATAGTTCTACTCCATATTACCCACAAGCTAATGGTCTGGTTGAAGCTATCAATAAAGTTTTAGTCACTATGATCCAATGAATCATTGGTATTCATAAGTCGAATTGGCATAACATGCGATTTTCAGCGCTTTGGGAAATTTAGACCTCAATGAAAACATCAACTGGTTTCAGTCTTTTCAACTGGTCTACGGTTTGGAAGCAGTGTTACCTATTGAATGTGAAATTCCGTCATTACGATTAGCCATAGATGTACTCCCAGCCACTTCTGAAGAGGAGAAATGTTTTTTGTACTTAGCTCAGCTAGATGAGAATCGACGCACTGCTGCAATAGAAAATGAGACTCATGCGAAACAAATAAAAGCTCAGTATGACTGAAATGTTACACCTCGTAATTTTTCAGAAGGAGACCTAGTTTTACTATATGATCAAACAAACGATAAGCTACGGGCTAGAAAATTTGTATCTATGTGGCATGGTCCTTATATTATTAAGAAAAAGATGGAAAACAGGGCCTATGAATTGGTAGATTTTGACGGTGTCTCTTTGGGTAAACCCAAAAATGGGCTTTATCTGAAGAGATATTATGCTTAAATTTCGGTGTGGAGATTTTTTGTTAGATTAGTTTTGGTGTGTTTTAGATTAGAAAAGTGTGCCTAGTTTAGAGAGTGCTTTTATCACTATTCTTGCTTATCTTGATTTTACTCTTGATATTGCAGATGTCAACATCTCTTCAAACATACATTGGCTTTGCTGATGGTGCTTGTCGTAGTACACGGAACATTTCTTCTGCAGTATGGATTATCTATTCACCCTCTGATGAGTTAGTATCTATGCATGGGGTAAGCCTTGGTCAAACAATGAATAACATTACAGAGTATAGTGCAGTGGTTGAGTTCTTATCTGAATCCATCTCATTTGGGATTCAGAGTTTGATTGTTAGGTTCGATTCTAAACTCGTTGTATTACAGATTAACAGGGTTTATGCCATTAGAAATCCAATGTTATTAAGATTATTTTTTAGAGTTCGTCTCTTGGAACGTGAATTTGATTACATTGAATATCAACATATTCCAAGACATTTAAATACATTAGTAGATGTAGTTGATTCTTGTATGATAAATATACATTTGTAATAATAAAAACAGTAAATTTAAAAACATTCAATAATATGTTACATGAGATAGGTGGTAATAATGATATATCATGGCATAGAAGAAATGTGTCAAAATATACATCGTTTTTGATCATAGGTTGAAAAACACCTTATGATTAGCGAAAATGATAGTAGAAAAAAAAAAATGTCATGTGAGTCTACAAAAGCGATCATCCTATCCCTGGTGATGATCACGATAAGAAACCACTGCTCGGGCCACCCTACAAAGGAACCTCCTAAAAGGTCCTGGGACCCCAATCACATATCGCTGTAGCCTAAGTGGAATATCATCTATGCGAGTCTTTGGAATATCTGTTGTCAAATGCTCTAGATGATTCTCCAAATCGGTCAGGAGCTTTGTAGATTCGTCCTGTGGAGCTGGTACTGCTACAGCTGGGTGTCTCCTCTCGTAAGGCTGGAGAGAAGCTAGTCATCGTGGACCCACATTTGAATTTAAAACTTTTAATTGTCAGTTTTGGACGATTTAAAAAATAAAAAAATTAGTTAAAACTTAGAAAGTGTTGAAAATGATTTTACCTGAATCATCCCACTGCTCTCCTGGTGGAAGAATCATGTCTGGGTCACCGCGATAATCCATCCTGGCATATGAAAAATCCTGAATCAAAAAAAGTTGGTTGCTCAACCAACGAAAATACTTAGTCGGAAATCAAACAACCTCTGAACCCTCCTCAGGGTGACGAGCCATCAAAGCAACCCAACGCATTATCCTAGGCTCTTGAGGAAGACTAGCATCAACAGAAAGTTGTTGTGAGACTAGCATATGGACCCTCTCTAGAGAAAAGCTGACAACGATGAAACTATATCCAAAGTTTTTCAATTTTCCGGTCTTTGGTCTTGTTAGTTGGCCTTTTACATTTTCCAACACAGTCTCGCACCAATTGAATATGGTGCCTCGATACCAGTCTACAGCCATCTGCATCTGAGATCCAGTAGCCACATGCAACGTTGCACTCCCACATATCTTGGTAACAGTGAATGCAATAAACTTAAGTTTAGGATGGTCGATAGTTTTAATATCGATTTGTTTTTCCTTTTTTTGATCATTGCAAAACTCCAATTGGAGACTAGCGACAAACTGGTCACCTGGCCTTGTCCCGAAAAGAGATAATCGTTCGCCTCTCTTGGGCAAACTAGTCAAAAAATATGTCCTCTAGCTCGATTTCGAACCGGTGGCCACCAATCACGAAACACTGGTCCTGTATGTTCCACCTGTCTACCAACCATTGCAAGAAGTCTACTTGGACCCTCATGCTTGGTATGGCCCAGAACTTAAATAGTCTGCATGCTCTCAATGCCTACAATGTGGGCAAATGATTTTTTGCGGTAAGGTCCACATCCTCATGCTTGTGTTCTCACCAAATAAGCGTTTTGAGTGTCCTATAATGCAAAAAAGACATACTAGAACAATTTAGTTCAAAACATTTTGGGAAAGGTTAGAGACATTTAGGTTTTTCAAATCCAATTCGCGGGTCTGCACCTGCTGCTTACAGACAATGCGTAGGTCCACATGCGTGGTAAGCAACAAGTGCGGACCCACGACTTTTTGTTTTGTAGAAAAACTTCGGGGTTCACAGGGGCTGCATGTTGCACCTGCAGACCCCCCCGGAGCGATTTTCTAAACTAAATTCTCCTTCAAAAATCAAAATTAAAGCCTAAAAATGAAATGTAAACGGTTGAAATGCAAGATAAAGAGGATGTGGATTACTTGGAGCTGACGGTTTTCGATTCCAATGGACGGATTTTCCGGAATATTCACAAGAACTTTCTTACCCAAAAGCTCTCACTTCTCACTTTAAAATCAAATGGTAAAAATGAACTTAGAAAAGCCCTTTTTATAAGATTTTTTGAATAATTGAATTTTTAATTTATTTATTTTTCACTTTAAAAAGGAAACTTTTTAAATACATTTTTATTTATCTTATACAAGTATGAGTAATGTTTTGAGTTTTTGTGTAGAATATTGGATTTTTCGGGGAAAATTGATCGTTTTCAATAAAGAGTATACATTTATCACTTTTTCGGACTCTTTCAAAAATTTACAAAAAAGCGAAACATTGGAGTCCTCTTTAAGCTTTTTTCTGACTCGTAAAATATGAAAAGATTACTCATTTTTTTTCTTTTTTAACTCATTAAATGGAATTAAAAGGGCGGTCCACTTACAACTCTTTTATGACCGTATAAAAATGAAAAGATCGCCGGACTTTTGTCATTTCAAGTTTGATACTTGTTATGAAACGATGTGTCTTCGATCATTTTTTCACTTTTTCGGATCAGAGTCACTAATTATGAAAAGTGCTCCTTGATTGTAATGGTCAAGTGGTTCTCTCAAGTATTATTTTATACTTTTTCAGGCTTGAGAGATACAAATTTATGAAAAAGGACACCCATGGAGTTTTCTTAAGTTTTTCTTCTGACTCCCTAAAATTGAAAAACATCGAGTTTTTCCTATACTGGACTCATTAAAATTTAACAGTAAAGGACCTGTTCAATTTTAAACAGGAACGAACCACTCCTTCTTAGGGTTCAAATTTTAAACTAAGTTGTACTCATTCGAAGGATGAGCTTATAAACAAGCAAATGTTATCCTCATCAATATTGTCAAAAATAAAGAGGTACTTGCCAGAAATGGTGGGGGAAAAGAGAGAAAAATGAACTTGTTTGTTACACTTTGTGTTTTAGAAAAGCCATTAACCACTCTTGAACACGACACTTTTTGTTCACCTGGGTTGGGAAATCCTTTGCCTAAAAGTTAATCAAACCATGTTGAAAGTCTTCAGCAGGTTTCTAGGTATTAGCTTTGGGTCAATTGTCACCAAACCATCTGTAGTGTCGTTATGTGTTCAATAGGTTAGTTCAAACAAAACATTCATTTGCAAAATATCTGTCATCCATTTTGACCATCCCTGACTCACTCCTTGCCAATAGATTTCTTCAAAACTTGATCTATGATTTCTTGTTGTGGGCTTGCCTATGACAGATCGCTTTCTATCGACTTCAGCTCATTATCTAGAAAGATGATCTAGAAATTGTCAGTACCTTGAAATCTGCATGCCCTAATGGCAGGTTTCTCGCCTTTGACGATAGGTTGCATCATTGATCTTCGATCAAAGGATTCTATGACATGTTTGAAATTAGCTCATTTATTCGCATTTCATGGATTGTACTGAGTACTTTGAGAGCCATTGACATTACTGGTGGTTTCTCTCACACTTGTTAACAGTTCACATCATTGACCGGTAATCAAGTGGTTTCTACCATGTTCGACTTCGACACATTCATTCACATGGATAGAATCGTACTATTTCGAGAAGCATAAATCAAGACCCTAGATCTAGTTTCTACCATTCAAGCTGGGAGGAATTTTGTTATTCATTATATAGTGGAATATTCATAAACATATGGCTACGCCCATACTGTGTCTACACATGTCTATACTCTTGATGTATTGCGAAATCATTCCTGTATCAAAACAGTTTAGTCAGTTTTCTAGTCAGTTTTGATCTGAGTATGGGAATGTCTACCTCAACGATGATATGTTCACATATATAGATTTTGCATCGAATATTTTTACAGGTTCCAACTGGGGTGTCCGCAGGATGATCCTTGAAATGATAAAGTACTTCACTCTTTATAGATGACAAACTCTATCTTCATCTATTATAGACTTCGCACTTTAGGGGGCAATCTGTTGCACTAAAAATTGTTACCTTGACATTCTGCAATCTGTGTGAGTCCATTACCACTCATACTTTCCTCCTTTACAAGTCTTAAGCCTCAGTTCCACATATCAAGCCTTGAAAATAAGAGAAAGCCCTCAAAAGTCTCTAAAACTCTGGTTTTGCACTTTCTCTTTACATTACCTGCAGTCCCACACCTAATGGTAATGGCTCCTGCGCACCTGACTACTTTGTCTCTATGTTATGGGTGCGGACCCCTGTAAAAGTTAAAAAGGTGTGAGTATATTCTAAAAAACTCACTTTTAGTCATTTCTAGAAGCTTCTATAAGGAATCTTGAGGTGGCAAGTTCACTCTCTTAAGGTTCATGCATCCCTTACCTTAAGGAGCTAACCCCTTGATGTGAGGAGCTTATCCCTTCGAAGGAGGATTCTATCCCTTCATAGGTGGATGTGTAACCTCTTCTTTTGCACTATAAAATAAAGCAATGGGCTAGTTACTGGAGAGGTTAGAAGCTGAATATTTTTGAGGTGAAATGCTATTGGAATTTAGTCTTCTTTAGTTGAGTTTTTATGAGGAGAGATTACATACCTCTAAGATCTTATTTGGAGGAGTGCAAGGCTTGTCAAAGTAAAGGAAATTCCTGTTTTGGACCCCAGGAAGAGCTTGTTCAACATCAAGGCTAAAAAGGTTGTAAGGTTCTGCTACTTCAAAGTTAATACAAATAAGTCTCAATAAGCTGTTGATTTATGGTTTATTTTATGGATTCCTTGATCACCATAATAGATATGATTTATGATATTTTCTATGCAAGAGCTATTTGATATTGCTTGTTTGTGATTGCAGGTTCTCAAAGGTAACTCTTTTGAATGATTGAAGGATGGCTACTATGAACAAGCATTGGATCTAAGGTAGGGTCTTAACACCTCTATAATATTTGTTTATAAATCACGTGTCTAGAGAAAGATAGATTTGTCTGTTTGTTTGTTGCTAGACTATCTTTTGATACTAGGGAGATCAGTCTTGTCCGCAAGATCGATTTATCTGGCCAACACTCCCTATGTAAAGGGTTGTGTGATGTGTTATGTTTTAAAACCCTCTAATAGAAAACTCAGGCTCTACACACCACTCCTTATTCCGATTCTTCCATGGGAAAGTGTGTCAATGGACTTTGTAGGAGGTTTACCTTTGTCTAGGAAGAGTCACGACTATTTGTATGTCGTCATTGACCGTTTTAGCAAGATGTGTATTCTTATGCCTTGTAGAAAGCAGATTACTGCATCGTAGACTGCTTCTCTTTTCTTTTAGCATGTTTAGGTCCACTTTGGATTACCCACATCAATTGTGTCAGATCGAGACTCTCACCTCCTTGGAGAGTTTTGGACCAAATTATGGAGGATGATGGACACCAAATTGAAAAGAAGCACGACATTTCATTCACAGACTGATGGATAGATAGAGGTTGTTGACTGTACCATGGTACACTTATTACGAGGCTACTGTGGGAAACATCCCAAGTTGTGGGATGAGCATCTTCCCTATGTAAAACATTCCTATACCCGAGCAGTGCATTCGTCTACGTAGCATTCACCATTTGAGACATGTTTTGGTTACCTACCAAAGGACCCTTTTGATATGGTCTTTGGAAGGGAGGATGGCTCCAGTGGACGTAATGATAGCGACAAAGCTTAGCAGTTCCTTCATCGAATCTAATTGATTCACCAAGCAGTGCAAGAGTAGTTGGAGAAGAGTCAACCCCATTACAAGGCTCGACATGATAAACATCGAGCCAACCATCAATTCCAAGTGGGTGACAAGGTGTGGTTCCACATCAGCAAAGACAGGATGAAGGGAGAAGGAAAGAAGTTGCATCCAATCCGGTATGGACCATTCATGATAGTGGATAAGATTGGGAACAATGCCTTTCATCTTGACTTGCCGATATATATGCACATGTACTTAGTAGTGAATGTGGAGAACCTAAAGCTGTATGAACCACCTTTGATCATGGACACTGATGAGTTAGGCACAGTTCCTACAGTCAATAATTTTTCACTTGAATATCTTGATGAGTTGCCTGAAGACATCATCCTCGACAGACGAACCAGGACTTCACGACGAGGAGATGTAGAATAGCTTCGAGTTGGATTTAAGGGAATGCACCCCAAAATGGCCACATGGCTAGAGAAAGAGAAAGTGAGGGCACATTTCCCTCACTTGCCAATTGACTAATGAAAAGCTTTTGGTAGTCCAAAAGCTCCTCAATGGGGAGGATTGATCCAGGTGGATCTTCAGATACAATGGCATGGAAAAACTCAAAAAATCAAGGTGATCAGAAGGAAGTCAACTTAGGATCAAAGTGTGGATCTCGTCATCCTGATTCAAACGGTGAAAATGGCACGTCAAATTGAGCCCGGATGATGAAGTTATTGCTAAAAGAAGGATTCTTTAATCCTTAAGAAAATGAGGAATTTCCTTTGAAAATGGGTCTTAAGCATTTAAGGAAAATTTGCAATCAGAGGTTGCATAGAGGTGGAATAAACAGTGATACAGGAGAACTCCCAATCTCTGATCTCCATTCAAATCGGATCGACAGACCGGAGGCAACTGGATCGGCAGTCATATATCTAAGTGTATATCGGTGAGCGGGCAGTGCGATTGGAAATCAAAAAAATCGGTGGGATCAAAGCAATACATATGCGGGACACCGATGCGACCTATTGACGTCAATATCGACGATAAAAAATTGCCGGTCGACATTTCCCCGTGAACTGGCCTTGGCAACAACGATATGCCGATTGTGATAACAGGGCGGACTCGATAAATAATATGCGTTCGATTTAATGATTTTTGAAATCTGGGTGAATGGTTTTGGGCTGATTTCCTAGTGTTTTTTAGGATTTTGAAGCCTTATCAATGCAACGATAAAAGGGACATTTTAAGAGGCAATTGCGCTCGCCTATCCTTCCACTCTACTGACCTCTGTTATGAACTAGGAAAGCCTCGATGTACATGGGATTCTGTTCGAAACCCATTATAAAACCTGATCGATGGAAAGAATGGGTAGGGAATTTTTTTGGAGCAGCACGTTGTTTCATTGGTAGGAGGTCGAGAGCGCTATTTGTCTGGGTCTAGACAATTTTTACATAACTCCAGCCTCTTTCTTTGTTGCGGACGCATTGGTATTGCATACCTCTCCATCTCAGGCATCCATTTCACATCCATCTTGCAGATTGGAGGTATATGCCTCTTATGGACAGTTGATGATTGTAAATTCTCTTTTCTTTCATGCCATTTTAATAATAAAGGCCTCCCCATTGTTGAGCTGGGCCTGAAGACGTAATTCAAATTGGATGAACTCCATTATCAAGCCTTGGTGTCTTCTTTTGTGCCTTTTTATGTGTTTACTTCTTCTTTCCTTATGCACACATTTTTGTGTTAAGCTGCAATTTTGCATGTGATTCTTTTCTATACATCTATAAGAGAAAACATCCTGGATCACCACTAATGTACATTTGCATGTTCTGTGCGCTGAGCTACAAGTCATCGTTGCTGGCTATGTGCATCAACTTCTCTATGTACTTGTCAACATCCAAGATGACCTGGTTCTTCCTCATGGCTCGGGTGAGGGTTCCGATGGAAGGGATATTGTGTGTTCACACTATGACATCTAAACTCCTAAACAATTGTGCATAGGAAGCCTCAATGCTAGTGATGAGAAGAGGGAGGTGCTCATAATTCTGAATCGGAATTCAAGTACATGCTTTGTCTAGCTCAACCCATGGCTTCATATTCTTATGCAAGTAAATAAGGGCTCCCTTGTACCTCATTTCCCATTCTAGAAGGTGCGCAATAGCAGTGTGAATGTCTTTTAGAGTTTGGACTGTCTGTGCGAACTGCTGCTGAAAACCATATAAATGGACAAACTCTTTGTGCATGGTGACAAATATTATATACACTACCCAAATGGTGGCCTCCAAAGTTGATATCTTTCCCACTATTTCTTTTTTCATCTCTCTCATGGTAGATCCTGCAGACTTCTATACTCTCTGCATGGCCTCTTGCAAGTATTTTGACATTCAATCATTCTCAGCTATCAGGAACTTGATTGTCCTACTCATGGCTTCTACATAAGCCTTAGAAGCCTTGGCCATAGAAACTGGATGTCCTCTAACATCTAGCACAAATAACCTTTCTTTTGTGTGCACAGGTGATGTGTGATCATCCAGGAGCTTCTTTCTTTGTGCCTATACAATCCTCTATTGTTTCTCTTCAAATGCCAGATTATACACATTTGTCTCTGGATAATAATCAAGGAGAAAAATGTCTCCTTCCTTGCTTGGGACAATTTGTGGGTCTGGAGGTGGTGGAGACTGTGGTACGACCTCAGATTCCCTCAGAAAGAGATCGATGTCTTGATCCTCTAGCTCACATTTCACCTCCACGTCTGTTACCTCAACCAACTATTCAACCTACTGAGCAAGTTCCTGAACCTGGACCTACTCACTCTATTCATCATCTATTGGAAGATCTATTGCTTCAACATGTATCTACATAGTTTTCTCTTTCAGTGTGTCTTGTCCTTCTTCTTGTTCCTGTTTCTTCCTTTAGTCATTCTCTCCTCCCGATTTCTTGTTCTACTTTCAACTTCTTCTTTGTCTCCTGAAATATCCTTTCCATCTCTTCCAATATTTTCTTCTCCCTATTTCTCTACGCTACTCTCATGTTGCGTTATCACCTCTTTTCTTCTATCTCCAAAGCTACTCTCTCAACAACTTGATCTTGTTTGAACTTGTAACTTTGCTCAACCTTTGCATTCTTGACAATCTTCCTCTTGCCTTTGCCTTGAGCTAGTTTGCTTCTCACTGCTACTATTGCTGTTGTTTCCTATGGTGTTGCTTACTGTAGTGTTTTTTCCATTCTATAGCCATGTTGACTGGTTCATTGAGCCTAAAGGAGTTATAGAAATACCTCCAAGGATCTTCCTCTAGCCAGTGACATGTCCCATGGACCCATGGGAAGTACACCTTTACATAATGGTTCTTTCCTATGAAGTGTGGATCATATAGATTGAAACTCTTTGTGCCAAACCCAAACTTCTTCAAGTTCTCGGTCTCGACATGTGCATCTTCCAAGGTATGAATCTCATACAACCTAATCCACAAAGGAAGAGTAGGCCATGGTTCCTTCTTCCTCCTATGCAGTGTTTTTGAAAACCCTATGGAGATGTAGTATGAAACCTCTTGCATGACCAACTTGTCCATGGGAAATATCGGTACCTCATGCGGAGGCTTCTCCGTGCCAAACATCTTGATGAAGGTGCCACTGAGAGAGGCATACCAACGTACAATGTTCAACAATGCTTACATCGCTTCCTTGGACATGCAAGGTGGGTCTTGTTCAAATATCATCGTGTACAATGGAGTGATGAAGTGGTCAAACAACCTCTTCATAACTCCTCAGCAACTACACTCAGAGAGAAACTTGCAATAAACATTCACAACTTCTTCTAATGATGTCCATGTCCAACCCATGTCAAGGAACTCCTGTTGGGCATAGATTGCATCAAGCAGGTACGCAGAGATATAGAATCTTTCTTATCCATCCTTAGGAAAATTATGGTCATTTGACACATGCACTTTTAGCTAAAGAGCCAACCTGTACAACTAGTTGAAAGGCCTTCATTTATTTTCTAGCTGATCCAACATAACAATCCAACTCTGCGGGAATGTCTTAGTGCTCTCTTTTTCATACAAATGACATGCAAAGATGAACAAGAGTGCCTTCCTGAGTGAATTCATATTATAGACCTAGTTGGGTGATGTCTTTAACTTCGAAGACTCTCTTCACCAACTCTTGATATATCTTGAGTTCACATTGTTGTTGGGAGTGAAGAACAGTGCATCCATGTAGTTCATTGGTTGCAGAAATTGATACATTTGATGGTAGTTTTCCATCCTGAAGGTGGCACGCTATGTTCCATTGATGCTGCTCAGCATCATCATCTCTAGATTAGTTTGTGAGACAACCCAATGAATGATATCTATGCAAGGGAAGGAGGGCTACCTACATGTAACCAAATCTATACAAGCCTGACTTATGAATGTTGACATAGACTTGACATCTTCCCCATCTTCCTTGAAAGTGCCTGCAAATATGTCATTTATCTCTTTCCATGTGATGTTCATGTCCTTCTCTATGAACAACTGCATTTCTGCATAGACAGGCAAGTTTATTGCCATATGTTCAACCAAATCTCGAGTACTTCTCTCTACAGTGTCCTTTGACCCAACTCTCTTAGAAACCACGATGCCTAGATTTCTGAGATACTTCTCAACAATTGATGTACCTAGAGATAGAGCATACACTCACGACAAGAAAATTTCAGTTTAAATCAAAATGCACTTCACAGATCGATCATGCAACAAATTTGGTGATTGCTGGGAAAGATTGCATAGTAGTGACTCTTAGGGCTAGGAGACTGTTAGCTAGAATTGCACATTGTATAGTCTTAGCTTCCAATGAGACCTTCTGCTGACTGGAACTACGTAGAGTGTAGTTCAGTTGGGTTGACTATGGATTGGAACTGCATAATGCGCATTTTAGTCCGGCTCTACTACTGGCCGGGACTACATGTTACGCAATCCCAATGGGAAAGGCTTGGCACTGAATCCAAGAACAACGTAGAGCACAAATGTAGGTCAGTGACAAGAAGTCTCTACGCAATTCCTAGGACTAAGCTAGAACCTTGAGTTTAGGAATGTGTAGAGCATGCTGGTGAAAGCAAGATCTGAGTCAAGGCAACCCAAATCTGCCCAAGGGCAACTTGAAAATGAGTAGGTTTGAGAGAGAAATAAAATGATGGTGCATACAGGAGTGAATGATCATGGATGTAATCAAAACGAATTAAAGAATTAGTCAAATGGAAGAACAATGAAGTTGGTATCGAGGGTCATCGCAATGGTGAGCATTAGTGCAAAAATAGTGTCATGCATGCGATGCTTAAGAAAGATAATGAAAAAACTTGAAACAATACTTCTACAAGTTAAAAAAAACTAAAATACCAGCAGTCATTCAATAAAACACGCAAAACATCACCCACACAAGCCAAGGAAATGAAAGCGACATAAAAAGTAGCAAAAGACTTGAAAAGTCAAACTTAGCGGGAAAAGTTGTGCTGACTCTATCGAAGGTTCCTAGATGCTTTGGGAATGTGAGAGCTCGAAGATCAAATGTTTAGAATGAGATCTGGGGTGTCATTTAAATATATTTGGTAGATTTAGGGTTTAGGACCTGCACACCACAAATCTAGGAAAATGCGACACTTTGCGGGAAGTTTCTAAATCAACTTGCATGTAACTCCTAGTGCTAAAAATAGATCCCTATTTTTTAGGGATTCTTTTTTCCTTTTCATTTTTTCTTTTTCCAAAAAGGGTTGCATGCATGCATGGGAATATGTGTGCATTTTTGGAGGGAACTGCACAACCTACCAACACATGCATCGAGCAACAACATGAGGAATGCTTCTGCACAATTTCTGGACTGAGTGGCTCAAGCTGCCTCTCATGCTCTACGCAATTTCACAACTAAATACAAGCTTCCAACTGGGTCTGCACAAATTCTTGAGGCGAAGCCCAATGTTTAGATGTTCTTCACAATTTCTCTGTGCAAGTTTGTCTATCGGACTGCTCTGCACATTTTTGGAGAGAAGGGCTAACTAACGAGGTGCTTTGCGTAATTCTTGAGAACAAGGCATGTTTCCCTCTAGGATTTCACAATTTTCCAAGACAACGCAAGAAACCGATATGAACCAAGTCACAGGGTCATCTTATGGTTGGTCAACAAAACAAGTTAGCGAACACAAGCTGCAAAGTGAAAGATAAACTTGAATAAAAGCACAAGTACTTGAGCAGCGCAAGACATGTTTCTAAGATTTTGAGAAGGGAGGCTCCAAAAAAAAGTGAGGGAAAATTTTTGGAGGGTGGTTGTAGCTGCTACAACATTGGTGACACACTAGTAGAACTCTAGCTCTCTTTATGGACCTTGTTTCATGAAAAGAAAGTCTAACTCATCTGGAAGTATTCTTCGATTCTTTGATTGTCATGGCTTCCTCACTAGCTTGAGTAAAGATATAGTCCCTGCCATTCTCTTGATCGGTCAACAAAATACCAAGTCAAGTCAACATAGCTGTTTCAATTGGGGAAGAGGGCTATATTGATGCACAAGTAATATGAATGTCAAAGTTTTAGTTTTGTCTCTGGTGTTGCTCTGTTGTTAGTAGGCCTAGACAGTACCCCAACGGAGTCACGCAGGAACACAAGCATTGCTTCGTTGCTAGCGAACCTAGTCAGTACCGTGGTGAATTTACTTGCATCATCTATCTCATAAGGAAGCCTTTCTCTTCTTTCGCCTTTATTTCATTTTTTTCAATTTTCATTTTTTCATTTTCAGAGAACTATGCATAGGCACTTATTTATTTTCATGAGGCGAAAGAGGGATCTTGACTTACTGATAGCAGAAGAGATTATCCCTTAAGATAAATATGTTATATATACCTTTGACATACTTGTTAATTTTTCCCCCTCACCTTACTTGTTATGAAACCAGCTCACAAAAATATAGAAAAAAGAGATCAACGCCTTATAATTCATCCTCTTCGAGGGGGGAAACCTCCTTTACATTACACAAGTGAACAATTCTTTTATGATACAAATGAAAAGACCTCCTTTCTATATATAGGAGTCTAAGGGGTCATAATATAATCAGAGCTGACTAACAATAATAATGTAAGGGCACAATAATAACAATAGTGGGCTTCTATGGGGCCACAATAGTAACAATAAGGGATATAACTACCATATTAATGGGGTAACCACTAGTATTATAGGGACCTAACATTACTCTACTTAAGTGAGCATAAAAGGGTTAACCAAATATCGAAAACCAATTAGAGTAGGTGGTATATAGGAAAATCAGGAGCTACATAAGTTGTTTGTTAATAGCTTTGAAATATACCTTTTTTGGTTGCCAATAATAAGTTGGAATATATTTGTATTTGAAGCAACTACTCATGGCTCCTGTGCCAATTTGGGCATCGAACTGATAGTTTTTGTATCCTAGTGTCTTAATGGAAACTGGAATGACCGTCCTATGTCCAATGCCACTAATTTCTTTTGTTGGTTCTTCTATTGTGATTAGTCCAATTAGTGTGTGTCTCTTGCAAAATATAGACGATACAAATTTAGAATTGAGTTTGTCTAATTGTTGGACCTTCAGTTGAATTTGTTATGCTATGTTGACCAATTGTTGTCTATTTTTTCGTAAAATTTCTTCAAGTTTTCTATTGTCTTCAAGGACAGCACTGTGGCTGGAGTCTCTGTTGGGTTTTGGTACAAATTCTATCCTAAACCATTCTGTAGGATCAAATTCTTCATCAGGCTAGGACTCCATAGTCATTGCATCAATTTTCTCTTGGATTCATCTCCTTGGGATAACTAGGCTCAGATTGAGTGAATCCATATGTCTCTAGAGACAAGATATCTGTTGTTGAGCCTTATTAAAAGAAAACATAAGGCAAACAAAGGGATACGTACAATCGTCTTCACTTGTAGCATCATCTATTACTCAAATATTTTGAAATGCATTTTCACCACTATCAGAATCGGTATTCACATAAAATTATTCAAATTCAGAATTTGATTCAGTGACTAAATACCATTCTACTGGATTATGTGAGGAGTTGAATAGTTCCATAACCTTATTCTGGATCCCTCTTTTATTATTTTCTGAACATTTATTTTCCGAGTGATATTTTCTCCTGTAGATGAAACATTTTGATTCTCTAGATGGCTTTGATCTCCTTATGAATACATATCTATTCTTGGGGAATTTGCTTCCTTGATGCTCTTTTCATTCAAAACGGTTAGGGAATCTACATCGTGGGTTGGAGCACTTACACTTTTGCCTTTGGGATGTATGATAACTCTTACTGGAGGGGTTTTTAAAGCATCCAAATTGGTAAGTTTATGAGAAAGAGTCGCAAATATTAGGACTAAAACTTAGCTGCTTCTTGACATTCTTTCGGGTCTTATAATTTGCACACTCATTCCTAAGAATTTGAAGAATATGTTTTTTGTAAAGAAGCTATGGTTAGAGTATCTATTGAGATACTTTGAGAAGATAGTGCTTGATGAACAAGCTCTAGAATTTTGTCGAGCATTGATGCTATATAATGACGTAGATATGCAATATTTTGGTGGTCTGGGATTTTATAGTACAACTTTTGCATGGTGCAATAGTATTTATCTAACAAATCTAGGCTACACAACGTTTGACTCATGAACATTTGTTCATAATGGTCAGAATCGATTGATAGAGTACAAAGAAACTCATGGGATAATGCCATTAACATTGCTTAAAGTGGATCTTCATTTTCTAAGATTTCCAGCTGTTCAAATCTTTTTAATGTTTCCCACACCAAATTCTTGCATCACCTATTAGTTCCCATGTCACTGGTATGACTACATCTTTCCATGTAGCCTTGAGGTCATATTTTCTTTGACTGGCCCATGCATTAATCCATTATAGTAAGATTAGTGTTTGATCTATGTTTAGACAATCAAAATTAATGAAAAAGGTTGATACTTGGCTGTTAAAAGCAGGAGTAGTTTCTTCTTGAGACTTTGTTAAAGAACTGTGACGAGCCCATTTGGAAAATTGACTGGTTTGGAACTGATATCCAATATCAGACCCTGTATTTCTTGCAACTTTATGTGAGAAGTTAAATGAGGACAAAACCAATGGACAATTATGCGTTTTGGCCTGAAGAATAATCCTTCTGAATTTCAGAAACACATGGAAGATCTTTTCCATGATTTTGATTTTTTTATTGTACATATTGATGTTTTGTTAGGTTTTAATAGAGACATAAAACAACATAAAAAGCATATAGAATCATTTTATCATGTTGTTTTAAAGCACGATTTAGTTCTATCTCCCACTCAAGATAAGTTTATTATTGCTCAAACCAAGATCAAATATCTTGGATTATATATTTCCCAAAGGAAGATACAACTGCAACCTCATGTTCTGCAATCTCTATTAAGATTTCCAGACCAGCTTCCAGATATCAAATATGTCCAAATATTCTTAGCATGTTTGAACTATAGATGACAATTCTATCCAGAACAAGCTAAGGATACCAGAATTATTTAGCAAAGATTAGAAACCGATTTAGTATGGATACCATAGATGACTAAAGTAGTCCAACGCATCAAAGATAAAATCAAGAATTTTCCATCTTTATCCCTTCCAAAACAGGATTTACCTTTCATTCTAGAAACTGATGCTTCTGGCTCTTGTTGGGCTGCTATTCTTCTACAAAAGCATCATAGGAGAGATGAAAATTGTGCTTATGCTTCAGGGACATTTTCGGAAACTATGTTAAAATATCCATCCTCCCATAAATAAATACTAGATGTTAAGAATGGGATTAAAAGATTCCTCCTTTTCCTAAAAAGTGTGCATTTTACTGTCAAGACAACTCTCAAACATATGAAAGGTATGCTACAAAATAAAAAATTGTTAGAACAAGGGAATTCTTGAGTCCTACGATGGGCACTCTAGCTCGAAGGATTTGATTTTGATATTATCTACAAAGCAGGGAAGAAAACTATCTTGCTGATATGATGACTAGAGAAGCAAGGGGATCTAAAGGTTATATCCATAAAAAAGGTTTGAGATAGGAGAGAGTTCTTCTAAAACCCTATCTCAAATCAATTTATGTCCATCGTGCCATTATCAATTCTGCTGGGATTGTTTATCTCAAAGATTTTATCACTGCCATTAGAGATACAGAAAATAATTTTAGAAAAATGGTTCAATTCTAAGAATGGGAGACATAGTGATAACATCAACTAGTGCTACATTAATAATAATCACATCTATTTTGGTCAAGCCAGCGAAAACCACCCAAAAATTGTTTGTATTTTTTATCCAAGTATAACTTGGATGGATTATTATGGAATTCTACAATATTGAAGAGCTTGGGGAAGAATTTTTATTGTAATGTATTGTGAAGATGTTGTTTACCTTTTCAAACATTAGAGCCAATGGATGGACCTGCTGATGTATTCATTTGTTCCAAGGAAAGATGATCTTGGTAAAGTAAGCCCACAATGGACTTTATCAAAGGCAGTCTAAGATATGATATCTTTGGATATGATCTTATTTATCAAGGTACCACGGTATTGATCACCCCTGACAGCTCTCTGAAACGCCATCACTTCAACATAAACATTGATTATTTCGGAGAAACTAGTATTCTACCAGCCAATTGTGATCCTTTTATGGAATCTTCATCCTTTTTAGCTTGGTTTAGACATGAGCCACCTTGGCTCGGTCAAATCATACCTAGAATAAATCTTGATCTTCGTCATGAAGTACCCATTGATTCTGATTATGAATATAATTTGGACAGAAGTCCAAAAGGATAGGATTGGTAGACTCCCATTTCATCTTTCTCGGCTTTCGAGGGGTTCATTGGTGAAGAATCTCCTCTGTGTAGTATGGTTCATGATTTAATTGCTTTCGTGGGTACCTCCTAAGGAATCTCCACTATGTTTACTTTTCTGTAATCTGCTTTACTTGCTTTCGTGGGTTACTCCTCAAGAATCTCCAATGTGTAAAAATCTTTGTAGTCCACTTTAAGTCTTATCTATAGAAGGACCTTATGAAAGTCATATCTTTAAGGGCAGTCCTAAAAGATTTGTTTTAGATATGATTCAAAATTATCATGTCTTTAAGGAGAGTCCTCGATGACTTTTTTTCGGTTGATTTGAAATGAAGAATCTAGGGAAATGAGACTTACCTCAATATTCCTATATAAAGGAAGGAAAGGCTCAGTATTACTCACTTGTAAATTGATCGAAGTATTTCCATAATAGAAAGAGATTTCTGTGTTTTCAATTATGGTCTTGTGAGTCTTTTCTTTTGTGGTTCTTCTAGTATCTATCTTCTATATGAGAATCGACCCTCAGTCACCCAATACACAAGGGGGTACATGTCTT
>APFE031572660.1:235531-251607 GCA_000404065.3 Pinus taeda
AACTTTTTTGTTTTGTTTTTTTTCATTGTTTAAATTTTTGTCTATATTTTTAAATTTATGGTTTCATTATTCTTTTGAAATTTTAATGTTTTTTGGAGTCATGTAAATCTTTTACGCCATTATTTCAAAATGTTGAAAATTTACCCTAAAAAAAAAAGTAGACCTTATTTCATCAACACATGTTGTAAATTTACCCTAGAAAAAAAAGTGTTATTCTAGCATCAACACGATTTTGATTTTGTTATTGTATATATTGATGATTTGTTAGTTTTTAGCAGAGACATACAACATCACAAAAAGCATATGGAATCATTTTATCAGGTTGTTTTCAAGCACGACTTAGTTCTATCTCCCACTAAGGATAAGTTTATTATTGCTCAAACCAAGATCGAATATCTTGGATTATATATTTCCCAAGGGAAGATACAAATGCAACCTCATGTTCTGCAGTCTTTGTTAGGATTTCTAGACCAACTTCCACATATTAAATCTATCCAAACATTCTTAGGATGTTTGAACTATATCTGGAAATTCTATCCAAAACAAGCTAAGGATGCCAAAATTATTCAGCAAATATTGAAAAAGGATTCAGAATGGCTACCACAAATGACTGAAGTAGTCCAGTGCATCAAAGATAAAATCAAGAATTTTCCATCTTTATCCCTTCTAGAACAAGATTTACCTTTCATTCTAGAAATTGATGCTTTTGACTCTTATTGGGCTATTACTCTTCTACAAAAGCATCATAAGAGAGATGAGATTTGTGTTTATGCTTTAAGAACATTTTCGGTGACTAAGTTAAAATATCCATCCTCCCATAAAGAAATACTAGCTGTTAAGAATGGGATTAAAAGATTCCACCTTTTCCTAAAAAGTATGCATTTTACTATCAAGACATATCTCAAACATATGAAAGGTATGCTGCAAAATAAAAAATTGTTAGAATAAGTGAATTCCTGAGTCCTACGTTGGGCACTCTCACTTGAATGATTTGATTTTGATATTATATATAAAGCAAGGAAATAAAACTATCTTTCTGATACGATGACCAGAGAAGCAACAAGAGATTTAAAGGTTATATCCATCAAAAAGTTTGAGATATGAGAGAGTTATTCTAAAACCCAATCTCAAATCAATTTATGTCTGTCATGCCATTATCAGTTCTGCTAGGATTATGTTTCTCAAAAGATTTTATCGCTGCCATCACAGATCCAGAAAACGATTTTATAAAAATGGTTCAATTCTAAGAATGGGAGACATAGTTATAACATCAACTCGAGCCCCATTAATAATAATCACATCTATTTTGGTCAAACTAGGGAAAACCACCCAAAAACTCTTTATATCTTTGATCCAAGTATAAATTGGATGGATTATTATGGAATTTTGCAATATGCTAGAGGTTGGGGAAGAATTTTTATTGTAATGTATTGTGAAGATGTTGTTTCCCATTTCAAACATTGGAGCCAATGGATGGACCTGTTGATGTATTCATTTGTTCCAAGGAAAGATAAGCTTGGTAAAGTAAGCCCACAATGGACTTTATCTTTTCTTCATAAAGATATGGAAGAAGGCAGTTTGAGATATGATATCTTCGGATATGATCTTATTTACCAAGGTACCACGGTATTGATCACCCCTAACAGCTCTCCGACATGCCATCGCTCCAACATCAACATCGATTATTTTGGAGAAATTGGTATTCTACCAACCAATTGTGATCCTCTTAAGGGATCTTCATACTTTTCAGCTTGCTTTGGATGTGAGCCACCTTGGCTCTCTCAAGTCATACCTGGAATAGATCTTGATCCTCATCACGAAGTACCCACTGATTCTGATTATGAATATGATTTTGATGGATGTCCGAAAGGACAAGATTGGTAGACTCTAATTTCATCTTTCTCGGCTTTTAAGGGGTTCACCCGTGAAGAATCTCCTTTGTGTAGTATGGTGCATAGTTTACTTGCTTTTGTGGGTTCCTCCTCAGGAATCTCCATTGTGTTTACTTTTCCATAATCTGCTTTACTTGCTTTCGTGGGTTCCTCCTCAGGAATATCCACTGTGTAAAATTTTCCGTAGTCCACTTTAAGTCTTATCTATAGAAGGACCTTATGAAAGTCATTTATTTAAGTTTAGTCCTAGATGATTTGTTTTAGATATGATTCAAAATTATCACGTCTTTAAGGACAATCCAGGATGATTTGTTTTAGGTTTATTTGAAATGAAGAATCTAGACAAACGAGGCTTCCCTAAAAATTCCTATATAAAGGAAGAAAAGGCTCAATATTAATCACTTGTAAATTGGTTGGAGTATCTCCATAATAGAAAGAGATTTCTGTGTTTTCAATTATGATTTCATGAGTCTTTTCTTATGTGGTTCTTCTGGTATCAGAGGTAAACCAAGGTAGAGGTAGAAAGGGTTACTTGTTGTAAGCGTAAAAGTTGAAGGGTTTCTAGAAATCATAGAAGAACCACAGAAGAAAAGACTCACAAGATCATAATTGAAAACACAGAAATCTCTTTCTATTATGGAAATACTCTTATAAATTTACAAGTGAGTAATACTGAGCCTTTCCTTCGTTTATATAGGAATTTTGAGGGAAGTCTCACTTCTCTTGATTCTTCATTTCAAATCAACCTAGAACAAGTCATCGAGGACTACCCGTAAAGACATAATCATTTTGAATCATATATAAAACAAATCATCCAGGTAATCGGCCCTAGGCCGCCGGGGGCTCGTGGGGGGAGATTTTTTTTAAGTTTGAATGTATATATTAAATTTGAGTTTTTTTTATATTTTTTTCATTTTTTAACGTTTTAATTTATTTTAGTAGTTTTTAATTAATATATATATAAATATATATATATATATATAGATATATATATATATATATATATATATATATATTTTTTTTTTTTTGTCTATAAATTAATTTAAGAAGTTTAATACTTTGTTTTATTTTTCTTATTTTTTTTGTTTTTTTTAAATCCTCGTTACTTAATTTTTTTCCTTTAATATTTTTAGTTTTTTATCTCAATGGTTTTTAACTTTTGTAATTTTTATTTACTTAATTTTTATAGATTTTTAATAAATTTTTTGGTTTTTTTCCTTTCCAATTTTTTTTATTGTTTATTAGATAATTTTTTTTTACATGTTTTAGTTTTTTTCGTCTTTATATTATTATATATATATATATATACACATTCATTTTTTTTTAAGTAATTCACATTTGAAAAAAGAGAAATAAAACAAGTAGAAAATTTGATAAAGTAATCATGATTTAAAAAATAAAATTGGATAAAAAAAATTTTAAAGTGTCAATAGCCCTAAAAAAAGGGTTTGATGCTGCATCAACACGTTTTCAAATTTATTCATGAAAATCACTAACATTAAAAATATATATTTATATTTGATACATAATAAAATTTAAATTGTCAAAAATATGCTTCGAAAAGAAAGAAGTGTATTTTGCATCACCACTTTTCAAAATCGATTGACTTTTTTGCTACCTCAACGAGACAGATAATCATATCAGTTCCTGTTTGAAAGTTTACATTGTTCGGTTTTCCTATCACTTTTGCCTAAACTTATTGAATTTCCCACTCTCTCGAGTTGGGAGTGATAACCTGTCGGTTTCTTGTCATGGTGTAGAAACATAGATCAACCTTGCAATCCTTCATTGTTTAACTGTGTGGAGCTCCATGTTGAGAAATTAATTCTCAAGTGACTTTCACCCTTCTTCCTGAGTCCCATACCTCCATTTACTCATTGAAGACATGCACGCAGAGTAGTTGAATTCATTTTTGCTACCAATGTTGTCCTTTGTTTCTTGTTACAGAGTCTTCCACGGGATTAGCCCTTTTCAATTACCAATTGTTTTGTGCCTTCATTTAATATTGTAGCTACCAACCCATCCATCTCATAACTCTCTATATTACACTATCAAAGCCCAATATGTCATGTATTATTGCAATAATGTTAGATCAAATATTTTACTCGTCGAGACTTTTGTTCCTAAAGACATTATGAAAACATAGTTCTAATGTCCATGGCCCCTTTTGTTTAGCCCCTTTCTGTTTTGCTCCATGGGACAAGGTGCAATGACCGAAGGCTTAGCCTTAATGCGTTAGGGCATTTAGACTCCTGCTAAGGGCCATTCTCCCTTTGTTAACTGGTTAGCACCAGAGGTTCTTTAACTTCCTCTTGACCATGTTCTAGCCCTAATATCAAAGCCCCCTTATCTTCACCTTTTCAATTACATATTGTTATAAAGTGGCCAAATCCTCATCCTATGATATGTCGACCTTGGATATGATGTCATCACTCCACGTGGCACTTTCTGAGTGGTGACATGTGTCACCCAGATTTTCCCCCTTAGGCCCCTCAAAACACCAAAACTTCTTGCCATGTGTCCTGCTGTACCGCCATATCATGTTGACGTTGGATGTGACTGTACCTTTATCGAAACCAATCATATGTAGCTTACTGAAACCAATCATATGCCACCATGTGTGATGCTAGAGGAGAGAAAAAGGGCTTGTCCACCTTTAGTTTTGCGATGAAATCCTTTGTTAATCCTTATCAGTGCTCCCCGACGGTTTTTCATGTCATCAAAACTTTTTGAATATCACAACTTCTAAAAGGTTTACACTTTTGGAAAGTGTTCATTCTCCAATTGCCGATGGTCTAATGTTGCGATATTGCGATGTGCCAATCTCTTCTGATCTGCAATACTGCCTGCTATGATGAAATGGACCTTCTACATGCAGGACCTTTGATATGCTAGGATCTCCAATATGCGATCATCGATATCTTTGATGATATGACGTTGCAATCATTGATATCTCTGGACCTCTAATGTGTGACCTCCAATATTGTAGACCTTCTTAAGACTTCAATCCTTGAACTTTAGTAGACCATATATTTTGATCCAGGAGTCCATTTTTGGACTTCCACATATCATTGGAAAGTGCTTAGAGCACTTGCCAATGAAGAGGGTATGATTTAGGATTTGAATCCTTATGTTGCTTGGAAAATTACTGCAAACTTCTTTGCTCATTTACTATTTGGACAACTGGAAACACATTTTGCAGTAAGTGACAACATTGGCTCCAATTGGGGACAGTCCATTACTGATAATTTGTTGAGAACTTGTAGACTAGTAGCCTTCACCATTGGGAATGGAGTCAAAAATATATTGAACCTATAAAACCATAAAATCTCCTTGGAAATTTATTTGTTGGGAGTCCTTTCCTCATAATACTGAAATGAAGAAATATAAACTCTAATTGGAAATTAAACACTTACATAATGAGCTTATTTATGTAAAACTCATGTTTAGGCATAGGGATCAATTCACCCAAGTGAGCTCAATCTTCCAATGGTACCAGGTCAACATTTGGATGTTGGACCTAACGTGTCCATGTTGTTGAAATTTCAAAATCAAAACAAGCATGCACCATGAAAAATCTTAAAACAAAAAACTTGATACATACCCCAGAAACTACCTCTGTTGCTAACCAAAGAATGTTGTCATGTCATCGATTACTAGTTCATAGAACTCACGAGAGAAAATTGCAGCTACCTTATTTTCTTGAAAAGTCGGTTAACCAATATCTTCTTAGTTAGGGAATCCACAAAAACTACTTGACTCTTTTTCTTTTTCATAGATGGGTGTAGAGGGGGGAGGTGACTTCTCTTCTTTGAGGACTTTGGGCTTAAAGAAGTTTGGATATGAGGACTCCTTCTTTTTTTAAATAATTGGATCTAAAGGCCCCTTCCCCTTGTCAGCTAGCTTAAGAGGCTCTTGGGAGGAAGTGCCTTTGTTTTGGTCTTGTCCCCTTGATCTCTTTCTAGATGATAGAAGATAATATTTCTTGTACAACTGAGCCAACATGACATCAACAAACTCCCTGGAATAATAATAAATATCACCATCATTTAGAGTTGCATCAAGATCATCCTCCTCTTCTTCATACATTATGACTTCTTATTCTTCGCAAGAGAAAGAGGAATACAGGTTCCCCTTAACTTCATTGCCATCTTGTATTTGATCCTTTGGATCATCTTTGATATACAATGGTGGATGGATGTGGTATTTTTGTTCTTTCCTCTCCCTTTGTAATATATGTAGGGGAGGCCTTCTGTATTGGGGATTGAAACCTCGATTATTGGCCTAGAAGTTTTGTCATTGAAGGTTTCTATTTTCTAGCTCTAGTTTTATAAGTTTATTTAAGGAGTTCTTTATTAACCTCTCCATCTCTTCCATCTTTTGTTCTTGGGATTCTCTTCCATGAGTTAAGGAAGTTGCCTCCTATTTCCCATTTTTCTTCTCTCTAGGGTTGGTTTAGCTTCTTAACTTCCTTGTTGATGTAAAATTTTCTTCTACCTTGAGAGCATCAATATAGGGGGTTTTTTCCTTGCAAATCCTTCTGGATATTAGTCATTCGAGATTAGATACAAATGGTGTTATTTGCTAAGAACTATCTGAGTGGGTATGGCGCCTCTTAAAAGCCAGGGTGATGAACTTGTGACTTGACAATGGAGTTGTTAGGATGTTTAAAATAAGATTCAAATAGTGGAGTCACCAAGGCGAGAGATCTTCAACCAACACTTCCCTTTCTCACCTGATAGAGGGAATGTAAATATTGTCATACCCAGGGAAAAGTATTCTGATTTATTCTCTGGCAAGGATGCCAGAAAGATGTTGTAGCATTTTTATCTCTTGTCACACAAGTGCTTCAGAAGATACAAAAGCCTCCTAGAGACAACCTCTAGTTTAATAGGATACTCGTTCCTAGGGCATCTGAGAGGAGTGATTTTGAAGATTTCCTAATGGCTTTTTGTTGCACTCCATATGTCACGTAGTTTGAAAATAAATACTTCAGGGGCTTGGTTCAGTAGTCCTTCATCAAGGTAAGCTCAAGAAAACACATAGATCTCAAAGAGAAATGTCTTGGTTCTGGTAGTCGACACACAAAAATAGGCAACTTAACATTGTTGTTGTAGTATAGATGAACAAGAGGAAGGAAAGGAGTGGAGTTGGTGTAGAGGGCTAGACATAACAGATAATCCTAAGCAAAAATATCCAATATAAATGTGGAAGAGTGAGCAGGTGAAAATGCAGAAAAAGTGGAGTGTGAATTAAGGTCTCAAGCTTTATGACTCATGAATACATTTGTCACCAATTAGCATAAGTAAGTATCTATTTACAGATAGGTAAGATAGGCTATCAAATAACACAAGTAAATTTGTAATTAACACGAGCACTATTACTACGTAGAAGAAAACATACAACCATAAATCTGAATGAAAATAGCATCTTCATTACACGATTTCAGAAGAGGAAAGACATACATGAAGTGATATACAGAGGGGAAAACATACTGTGCATTGATCTAATTGGAATCAACAAAACAATTTCATTAATCCTTGAAGATGGAGTCTAAATCACTAGTCCATTACATTTAGCAATTGTATCGTTCAAGTTGTTATAGCTCCAAATATCACCCTTGGTATTTTTGATGCTTGGTTTATGGCCTAGGACAACCCCTCCTTCCAGACATGGTCCAAATATCTTAAAAACAATGTTTTACTCCCTGTATACTACTTTTCCTTGTGATTAAATTGTGTACACGTGGGCTATTCAATACCCAACCTGCTTATATGTGTTAAAACACTTAAAAAAATTTAAATTTCCTTAACTATGGGGGGAGTTCACGGGTTTTACTTGTTGATTACCTCCTAGTGCATGATCTGATAATCACCCTATGAGTGACATCAGTTGAATATTTATTGAAAAAAGGTATTATAGACTCATGTGCTAGTGTGTGTTTTGTGTTATTTAAGCAATGGATCGATCATATTTCCAACACACAGACATTTAAATGGAAAGACAACATATAAATACAGTAAGCAAACACAAAGACACAAGATTTTTAATAAGGAGTTCACCCTATTCTCCAGGGCTACATCTCCGGTCCATCTTTTAGTGGTGGCCTTGTTTTATTGTGTCTTTAAGCATGGAATTACAATGCAGGAACTCAATGTGAGTTCTCTTAAAGCAGGTTTGCTTAGCAGGGTGGTTGTTGGATTCCCCAAGCCACTTGAGTACATAGGCTTCTTCTTCGTACCAGCTCTGTGACCTTCTGGTCTATAATGGAGAGCCCAATGTGGTTCTCAGCCCGAACAAATCCTCTATGGGATCGCTCGGGTCTCTCAAGCTTTTGGTGCTCGACGCTACCTCTGGTCATCTTAGCCCTCTATCCTCTTTCTGCTTTTGCTTCACTTTCTTCTTTCTCTGTGTATTCCATCCTCCTCTTGGGATTCTGGTCCCTTTGTCTTCTTTCTTCGTCTCTCGGACTGTTCTCTGACTTGACTGTGTATTTTTTTTGTTGTTCATGGCTTTGAAGCCATTCAAACCCAAGCATGTTCAGTTCCCCTTTTGCCTCTATCAATTTGCCTTCTACAGCTGTGCTTGGAGTTCCCTGTTCAGCATCATCATCAGCGCTCAAGGAGTGGCCACATGTCCTCCTCTAAATAGTGCCAGCTTGCTTCATCGGTCCGTTTCTTTAGTTACATCATGGATGAAGTCTTTCCTCCATCGTGGTGGTTAAAAGGATTCCACATATTTACAAATCACGACGCATTCCTTCGTCGATTTTGCTTCCTCCATCGGGTGCGATCTTGGCTGTCTGATTTGGGGTCTCTAGATCCGACTCCATATGCACATTTCACGCGATTGACTTGCTCGACCATTAGTGCGTGATCAATGGAAGTTTTCTCTCACCCCCGCTTTCCATGCATCGATCAATGAATGGATTTGCTCCGCTCTCATCAAAATCCACTTACCAATTGAGGGCAACCTAATCAATACTGCTGGTTTTCCAAAAGAACGAGTCCCACCTTTGTACTTTTAGTGCTTTTCGCTTTTTCGCCCGTGGTTCTCCGACTCCCAACACGACCGAGTGCTCAGGCTCCTCCATCTTGGCCCTATTCGCCCAGCGATGCATGCATCAAAATCCACCTCCTTTTCCTGATCTGGGGCTCCCAAGGGATACTTTGACCTCCTGTGCAGTCTCCATGGGCCTTGTTCAATGCACTTTGACCGTGGTCCTCGTCGTTCCACGCTGGCTGCCATTGCCACTGGTTCAGGGATGCTTTTTACCATGGTTCTGAATTCTTTATTGATTTTTCCTAACCTAATACAGTCATGGTTCTTTGACAGTCTTTTATGGATCCCATTCGGATCATGACCTTCCCACTGAAAAAAAGATTTTGGACCACCAAAAGTTGGTTTTCAAGCATTGACTAAGTGAAGGTATTGCTTTCTCACTTGTCCAATCTCTATCCACTTCGCACTGCTCGGCTTTGAACCTCTAAGCCCAATCCTAAGGTATTCCATATCTCCCTTGTGTGTCATCCTTACCTCCCTGTCCAACACTGTGTCTTCCTGCATTTCATTAAGATATTCAGGTAGCAGGTAATCAACAGAAGGCAATTAGCTCTGCTCTTCAGGGTCCTCAATCATTGAAGGTTCAAACAACCTCAAGCAATCTGCATTTACCACTAAGAAGATGTGCATGTAAGCTGGTAGACCAAGGCGAAAAGAACTTTCGCCAATCTTCTCAAGTATCCTGAAGGGTCCATACCTGATAGGTTTTAGCTTTTTACCTTCACCTTGCATCCTGTCCTTGCTGATATACAACTAGACTTAGTCTCCAACTTTAAAACTATGCTCCATCAGATGCTTATCATGCCTAGCCTTATACTTGGCCTAGCTCCTTTCCAGCTATTCCTGTACTGCCTAGTGGATCTCCTAGATCTGTTCAATGAACCTAGTTTCCTTGTCCACATTATTGTGTCCATCAACCATGGTATCTTTACCAAAGACAAAATCCAAAGGAGACCTTGGTGTGAAACCGAAACAGGTCTCAAAAGGAGATCTCTATGTAGAAGAGTGTTTGGCTCTCTTGTAAGCATGCTGCACATAACACAAGTGTTCATCCCAAAGCTTAGGAGGTTTGCTGCAATATCCTCTCAGTAACTGGATCACTGGCTTGTTAACTACCTCCGTCTGGCCATCTGTTTGTTGATGAAAAGCTATGCTTTTCTTTAATTTGGTGTCCATCAGTTCCCACAGACTCGACCAAAACTTCCCCACAAATCGGGTGTCTTGATAAGATATAATGGAAGTGGGTAATCCAAAATGAACCCATACATGTTCAAAGAACAATTTTGCAGTTTGTTCAACTGTAATATGTTTACTACAAGGTATCAAAATACACATTTTTCTGAACCTATCCACAATAACATATAGATAATCATGACCTTTCCTAGATTTAGGCAGTCCTCCAACAAAATCCATGCAAACACTTTCCCAAGGGTGAGAAGGAACTGGCAATGGAGTGCACAAGCCTAGTTTTCTATTGGTGGGCTTGCTTTTGGCACACATGGCACACCCTCTTACATATCTAGAAACCGTCTCATTCATTTTCTGCCAATAGCATAACCTTTGAAGCTGTGAAACTGTTTTACTTACCCCAAAGTGACTTGATATCAGAAAAGTATGTGCTTCCCTAATTATCTTTACCCTCTCATTTTTTGGAATGCAGAGTTTTCCACAATGGTATAAGAGTCAGTCCTTCACATGATAGTCCAATTCTTCTACTCTTTTGCCTTAACTCAAAGCTGCATATACATATTTAAAGTCCATATCCTGAGCATATTGTTCTATGTAGCTTTCATGTAGCACAGAATTATGCTTAAGTATGGTAGATGCATTTATAATGGGTTTAGGTAACATGTCTGCAACCTTGTTATGTATGCCATTTTTATATCTGATGACTAAATGAAACTGTTGTAGAAAACCCATCGATTTGTAATGTCTTGATTGCTGCAACTTAGTTTGGGAGTGTAGGTATTGAAGTGGTTGATGATCGGTATGTATTATTGTCTCTTTTCCCATTAAGTAATGTTTCCACTTTTTCACACTTTGAACTAATGCATACAATTCTTTATCATATGTAGGATAGTTAACTACTACAGAATTAAAAGTCTCAGAACGATAACATATGGGTTTACCGTGTTGTGTCAACACTGCTCCCATGGCATATTCATTGGCATCAGTTTGGATCTCAAATGGTCTTTGTAGACCTGGTAGTGCTAATACAGGCGATGTACTAATCTTTTCTTTCAAGGTGTTGAAGGCTTTCTGATGTCTGCCTCCCCACTGAAACACCTTATTCAATCCTGGTAAAGAATGTAAGGGAGCTGAAATTGAGGAAAAGTTAGAAATGAAATTCCTCCAATATTGTGCTGCTCCTAAGAAGCTTCTAACTTCTATAGCAGACTTGGGTTTAGGCCAGTTTACAATGACTGCCACTTTAGAGGGATCTATTTTCAATTCACCACCCCCTACTATATGACCCAAATAATTTAGAGATGTTTTGCCAAATTCACATTTTGAGAGTTTAACATAAAGTTTTTCTCTTTTCAAAACATCTAATGTCTGCTTAACATGCTTTAAATGTTCTTCCCACATTTTACTAAAAATCAGAATGTCATCCAGATACACAATAAAAAAATCATCAAGAAAATGTTTGAGTACGTCATTCATTAATATCATGAAAGTAGCACGAGCATTAGTTAAGCCAAAAGGCATAACCAACCATTCATACAATCCATGCTTTGTTTCGAAAGCAGTCTTCCATGAATCTTGCTCTACAACTTTGACTTGATGGTATCCACTGTGAAAATCCAGCTTGGTGAAATAAACAACTTCTTTTAATTGATCTAAAGGATCATCTATGCGAGGAAGGGGATAATGATTTTTGATTGTTATCTTATTCAGTGCTCGGCAATCAATACACATTCTCCATGAGCCATGTTTCTTTCTCACCAAAACAATTGGTGACCCACATGGTGATGTGCTAGGCCTGATGAACCCTTTCTCGAGCAACTCCTACACCTGCTTCTTGATTTCAGCATTCTCTAAAGAAGACAACCTGTACATTCCAATGTTAGGCAATGAAAAATCTTGCTGCAAAATAATATCATGTACTATTTCCTTTTTGGGTGGCAGACCTTTAGGTTCTTAAAACAAGACATCATACTCTAAAACAACATTTTCTATATCAGCTTGCTGATCAACATTACAACCCTCAAATACATTGGCTTTATTAGGTTTCTTTTCTTTTACAACCATTAGTAAGAACTGTTTGCATGAATTTATCATTCTTTTCATTTGTCCTGAGTTATGAAAGTATAATTATTCTTGAGCTTATGAGCTCTTACAAAGTATTTGATTCCATATTTAACAAGTAGATACTTGTTCTCAGCTCTATAGAAAATATCCTTTCTATCATACAAGTAAGGGCCTCCTAAAACAATTCCACATATATCTAAAGGAATTATATCTAACTCAACCTCATCTACAAATGCTGACCCAAAAGAAAACTTGAGTTTGCACTGTCTAGTCACTTGTAGTTGTGCTTTATCATTCAACCATCCTAATGGGTATGGTTTCTTATGAGATGTAGTTTCTAATCCCAGTTTCTTTACAATTTCTTCAGAAATTAGATCTACTCGTGAGCCACTATCAAACAAAGTATCAATCTTTTTACTTTTGTAAATAACTCGAATATGGAAAATCTCATGTATTTTTCTCTCATGTTCTTCATCAATAACAGATTGAGCAGAATTACTAGTATATGCTTCAAAATTCTTACCTTTTATACATGTGGCTACAATGATTGTTTCATCTCTTGATTCTGACCCCAAATATTTCTAAATAGCCGCAACAGTCTTCTTCTTCTTGCCCTCAAACTTCTTAGGTCTCAGCTCTGGATGCAGAATCCAACAGTGCTCATCATCATGCCCATCCTTTTACAGTGAGTGCATGAAGCTTTGCCTTTTTGTGCAGTGTTAGTCTTCCTTGCTTTCCACTTCTGCTTTCTTTTCTCCTTGCTCTTGCTTGCAATGGAATGGGATGGTCCCCCAACTTCTGGATTTCCATTCTTTCCTATAGCCTCTAGATGAGTAGCTTGTACAGATACCCCAACTATACTAGTGGGATTAAACATGAGGATGGTATGCCTCATGTAGCTATGTAGACCACCAATGTACTCCAAAAGAGTCTCTGGTGAGTATAATGAGATACCCAACATCAATGCTCTCTTTTGGAACTTTTGAGTATACCCTTGCACACTTTTCCCTTTTAGCTGTCGAAGAGTTTGCCAACTCATCATGGCTTGTTGCATGTAGGCCAATGGATAGAATTTCTTTTTGATTGCAACAACAAATTCACTCTAGACAGAGATGGTCTTACCATGTTTTTTCATATCAGCTTGGGTTCTGTCTACTCTTGTTTGAGTCTATGTTTTGTACCCTGCAATACACATCAATCCCTCTAATCCAATTGTCCAACTTTTCAGCATTTAGCTCTCCATCATATATAGGCAAATCAAATTTAACATCCAGTTTAATCAAAGATGCTTTCTTATTATGAACAGGGCTATTAGGAGGTGTGAGAAAGCTTTCCTCTTTCCCCTTTCCTTTGGAGTGGTCATGCAAGTGAGACTCATGTTCTTCTTTATCTTATTTAGAACCTGATGAATCTTCAACCTTATGCTTTCTAAAGTCCCTATACATTTCTTGTACCATAGACTTTATATCTAGGAAACTCTCTATGAATTGAGGGTTTGGCCCCACAGAACCTTCCTCTGACATTGTATTTTGAGAATAGAATCTCCCAATTTTAGGATTAGTTTCCGCCAATTCTCTTTCTCCTAACTTGAGCTTTGATCTAGTGAGCATTCATAGCTAAACCAACACAAGCTTGTCTAACCTTATAGCCTAAAGCTTTGATACCACTTGATCTGATAATCACCCTATGAGTGACATCAGTTGAACATTTATTAAACAAAGGTATTACAGACTCATGTGTTGGTGTGTGTTCTGTGTTATTTAAGCAACGAACCGATCATATTTCCAAAACACAGACATTTAAATGGAAAGACAATAGAGAAATATAGTAAGAAAATACAAAGACACAAGAATTTTAATAAGGAGTTCACCCTATTCTCTAGGGCTACATCTCTGGTCCAAATTTCAGTGGTGGCCTTGTTTTAATGTGTCTTTAAGTAGAGAATTACAATGTAGGGACTCAATGTGAGTTCTCCTAAAGTAGTTTTTCTTGGTAGGGTGGTTCTTGTATTCCCCAATCCACTTGAGTACACAGACGTCTTCTTCCTACCAGCTCTATGACCTTCTGGTCTACATTGGAGAGCCCAATGTGGTGTTCAGCCCAGAAAAATCCTCTATGGGATGGCTCGGATCTCTCAAGCCTCTGGTGCTTGACGCTGCCTCTGGTCAGCTCGGCCCTCTGTCCTCTTTCTGCTTTTGCTTCACTGTCTTCTTTCTCTGTGTATTTTGTTCTCATCTCAGGATTCTGGTCTCTCTGTCTTCTTTCTTCATCTCTCAGACTGTTCTTTGACTTGACTATGTATTTTCTTTTGTTATTCATGGCTTTGAAGCCATTCGAACCCATGCTTGTTCGGTTCCACTTCCGCCTCTGTCGATTCGCCTTCTGCAGTTGTGCTTGGAGTTCCCTATTCGGCGTCATCATCAGCACTCAGGGAGTGGCCACATGTTATCCTCTAAACAGTGCCAGCCTGCTTCGTCAGTTTGTTTTTTTAGTTACGTCGTGGATGAAGTCTTTCCTCCACCGTGGTGGTCAAATGGATTCAAATATTTACAAATCGTGGCGCATTCCTTCATCGATTCTACTTCCTCCATTGGGCACGATCTGAGCCATCCGATCTGTGGCCTCCAAATTCGACGCCATACGCACATTTCGTGCGGTTGACTTGCTCGACCATTAGCGCACGATCAACGAAGTTTTTCTATCACCCCTGATTTCCACGCGTCGATCGATGAATGGATACACTCCGCTCTCGTCCAAAACCACTTACCGTTTGAGAGAACCCCGATCAATACTGCCGATTATCCCAAAGCGTGGGTCTTGCCTTTGTACTTTTAGTGCTTTTCGCTTTTTCACCTACGGTTCTCCGGCTCCCGATGCGACTGAGTGCTCGAGGCTCCTCCATTTTGGCCCTGTTTGCCCAACGATGCATGATTAGTGCTAATCACGCATTAAAATCCACGTCCTTTTCTCAATCTGGGGTTCCCAGGGGCTAATTTGACCTCCTGTGTAGTCTCCATGGGCCTCGGTCAATGCGCTTTGACTGAAGTCCTCGTCGTTCCACACTGGCTGCGATTGCCACTGGTTCAGGGGTGTTTTTGATTGCCATTCTCAATTCTTTCGATATTTATCCTGGACTGATATAGTCATGGTTCTTTAACAATCTTTTATGGATCCCATTCAGATCAGTGCTCGTGGCCCAACTATTTCCCAACTAAAAAACTAACTGGGAGAAGTATAAATAGACTTCTATGGGAAGGCCTTAAGGAGGAGAAGAGATAGAATTACTATATGTTAAAAAAATTATATATGTGATAGGGAAATTCAAGACATTTAATATGCGAAAAACCACAAACACATAAAACCAAAGAGACACAGATATACATGGTTCACCTAGTTTGGGCTACGTCCACCTCGAACAACCAGTCCTTCCTTTCTATTATCTAGCAAAATGAAGAGACACAACCTACAACATATCTGCTATAATATCCTCTGTTTTCTCTCATAGTCTCATCTCTTTGATTCTCACTCTAAGAATACACATATATTACACAGCCTCAATACAATGCCATCATACAAAGAGAGGGGTTGCCTTCTAGGGAAAAAAACCATAAACTAAACATAAGATCATCCACCTAATGAACAACCTAGATTGACTAGAAATTACTATACTTTTACAAGGCAATTTTACATCTAATTTTAGCTTCGGGGGCGTTGCCTCTGAAAGTCCTGCCGAGGGATTGCTGGCCCCGAGACCCCCCAGCCGGGGGGGATGGGCCTCCCTAACCCCCGCGGGGGGGACAAGTCCTCCCTACACCCCCCCGCGTTGAGGGGTGTACAATCTTCCTGGGATATACATCCGGCTGAAAAAAA